>CAUYTI010065374.1:0-10252 GCA_963575145.1 Galago senegalensis
ACAGAAGGGATGTGACATCCTGACACATTGTATCACTAGGCAGGACTCTGATTTATCCGGGAAGGGGTGAGGTTAACTCTGATCTCTTGGTTAAAGTTCAGCATGCTAGGTTTCTCCACCATAAAGTGTACACATATACAGACATGCACACAAGTGTGCATGTACAGTACACACCATTGTAATTAAAAATAATTTTGTGATGAGATTCTTTACATTAGGTAGATATCCTTTTTGTTATCAACTTTCACCCACCAATTTTAGCACCCATTGGTGTGATTCCTGCCTGAAGAATTGCAACCATGATGTTTATCAGATGATAATTTTCTAATTTTATTATTCCTACTTACCAACTGGCATTCCATTTTCCTTTCTAGCCTATTTTTTGTTTTTTATTTGTATCAGTGTGGACCCATGGATTCTTGTTTTATTCCATAGATAATAATCTATTAATGCAGCACTGATATTTAACCAATGACCGTAGAACGCTGGGATCTGAGAGGCTACCCAGAAGTGTTACCTGACCTTTTAATGCTCCTGGGCTACAGTTTCTCTAGAGAGAACTGGGGAATAGAACTTGAGGCAAATAAAACACTGATTTGGATTGTGGTCAAGAAAGAAACTTGAGCCCAGTGCTCAGCGTGTAGCTGCCCATAGCAGGAGTCAGGAAATCCCATCTCCTCCAAACGCCCCATACTGGGGCCTTCAGATGGTTGCTGTGCCTAGTGGGACTCAGATACTGGGCAGGGGGTGGGGTGGATGGTCCTCTTGATGGCCACGAATATTAGGTCAGCAAAAAAGTTTCACTGATATTGGAACTGATTTGACTTTTTTTTTTTGGAGACAGAATCTCATCAGTTGTCCTGGGTAAAGTACCATGGCATCATAGCTCACAGCAACCTCAAACTCTTGGGCTCAAGAGATCCTATTGCCTCAGCCTCCTGAGTAGCTGGGACTACAGGTGCCCACCATGTCATCTGGCTAGTTTTTCTATTTTTAGTAGAGACAAGGTCTTGCTCTTGCTCGGGCTGGTCTCAAACTCCTGAGTTCAAGCAATCTACCTGCCTCAGCCTCCCAGAGTGCTAGGATTACAGGTATGAGCCACTGGGCTGGCCTGATTTGACTTTCATAAAAGACAAGTCTGCTTAAGGGATAGTGACCTAATGTGAATTGAAGATTACCTAAGGTCAGGGGTGAGGGGCCTTCTGAAGCCATGTCTGTTGGCTTTCCAGAGTCCAGAGCTCTTTCACTGTGAGGTACTCCTCCCACTCCCTGGGCTTTCTCTCCGCTTGGCCTCCTGCTCACCTCTTCTTTCTCACCAGCCTCTTACTTCTATCACTTTTTCCTTTTCAATGTCTCCTTCCTTAGGCACTCAGGCCATTCAGAAGGCTGACCCTCATACCTGTGAATTTCACTTACCAAACCCTTCTTAGACTGGGTCTACCTACTCATGCATACCTCTGGGTTATGATTTGGAGCAACTGGGAAGGGTCCCCTATTGGTCAAAACTCTTCAGTTGTAAGCAACAGAAATCTACTTGAGCTCATTTAATATAAAAAGACATTATAAACATAAAGATCTGTCAAAATGAACTCAGGAGCACAAATGTCAAGAGACATTGGGAGGCCAGTGCAGTGGCTCACACCTGTAATCCCAGCACTCTGGGAGGCCGGGGTAGGAGGATTGCCTGAGTTCACAAGTTCAAGACCAGCCTGAGCTAGAGTGAGACCCTGTCTCTAAAACAGCAAGACATTGTGACAGGTGCCTATAGTCCCAGCTACATGGGAGGCTAAGGCAAGAGAATCCCTTGAGTCTAAGAGTCTGAGGTTGCTTTGAGCCTCAGCACTCTACCAGGGGTGACAAAGTGAGACTCTGTCTAAGAAAAAAATAAAAAAAGTCATGGAAAGAGTAAATCAGATTTGAAGAGCTATCCAGACCCTCTGTGTTTTTGTCTTTGTAACTTTTGACATCAGCTTCATTATCTTTTCTCCTTTCTTCCCTATTTCCCTGATCCACATGGAAGAATATGCCTGCCTCTTGGGCTGTGGAGTTTACAGGTGATGGCACCAATCAAATTTCAGGGAAAGAGAAATCTTTGTGCATTAGGCAAATGACCTAACAGATGTTCCCTGGGGCTATGACCCTTAAATTTCCCTCATTTATGTCTTAAATTTCACTACTAATAAGTCTCTATTTTCAAGTATATTTAATACAATTTCAATTGATTTAAAAGTAAATTATTGGGAAACAGCAAAAAAAAAAAAAAAAACCCTATAAGCATAGCCTATTATTTAGTGACAATACCGCAAATGTTTTGGTATACATTCTTCTATCCTTAATTCTGTGTGTGTTTATTAGCTATAGGACGGTAATATTATACATATATTGTTTTGTAATTTGCTTGCCCCCCCTTAATTATCAGCATGTTACCTTGACATTTGCATTTCTTCTGAAACACAATGTTTTATATGGTATTCTTTCATATGCCTGCACCATAATTTAACCAATTCTCTGTGTATTAGACTTTCTTTGGCATACCATTTAGTTCACAAGCCAACTTAGAGAACTAATTGCCCTTGTCCCAAAGCTATGATATCACTTTGGTTCTATGCTTCTGGCTCCAAAATTTATTTCTTTTTGGAGACAGAGTCTCACTTTGCTGCCCTTGGCAGCAACCTCAAACTCTAGGGCTCAAGTGATTCTCCTGCCCCAGCCTCCTGAGTAGCTGGGACTACAGGCATCCACCACAACGCCCAGCTGTTTTTAGAGAGGAGGCCTCTCTCTGGCTCAGGCTGGTCTTGAACTCGTGAGCTCAGGCAATCTACCCACCTAAGCCTCCTAGAGTGCTAGGATTACAGGGGTGAGCCACCAGGCCCAGCCCTGGTCAAAATTTATTGACCTGGAGTGAACCCATGATCTAAGCTCAGTTAAGAATGTTCTCTTTCCCAGGAATTTAAAATTGGGTCCTAGAGACTCCCAGTTTCTTATGGAGTTCTAACTAATTCTGGAAAGTTTGGGGGCAGCCAAATCCTCCCATGGGGAAAAAGAGGCAGAAACAAAGAGTTGGCTAAGATACAGATGTATGGAGCAGGTTTTCAGAGAGAAGAAAGGAAAAGAGATAGAAGGATGGAAACTCCTTGCAGTCCCATTGGTTTCAGTCCTGTATTGGCTTGACTGATGAACCCCAGAATTCATATTCACCTAGAACCTCAGAACGTGACCCTATTTTGAAATAGGTATTTACAGATGGAATGAGTTAAAGGTCTTGACATGAAATTATTCTGCATTTAAGGTGGGTCCTGAATCCATTGACTCGTGTCCTTGTAACATGAGGAAAGAAGAAAGGCCATGGGAAGACGGAGGCAGAGACTGGGGTTATGCTGCCACAAGCCAGGTCACACCTGGGGCTGCCAGAAGCTGGAAGAAGCAAAGATCCGTCCCTAGAGCCTGCAGCAGGGCAACGGCCCTGCCAACAACTTGATTTTGGATTTCTGGCCTCCAGAACTGCGAGAGAGTAAACTTAGGTTGTTCTAAGCCACCCAGTTTGTGGCACTTTTGTTATAGAGGCCACAGGAAATAAGCACAAGTCCCCTCCTGGCTTCAGCTGCATCGTTACCCTTGAACTTGGGCAATCGGGGGCCCTGCCTTGGGACCCCTACTTCACCTCTCTTCCAGACAGGCCCTCCCACAGGGGCTAAGAGACATGCCCCCTGGGGTCTGTGTCCTCCCCTCCTAAACCACCTGCTGATGACCAGTATCCCTGAATTCCCAACCCAAATTGCCTGTACCTGCTTGAGGCCTCTGTGGACTTCTTCCCTGGGTCTGTCCTCTCAATTCAGATGGCCTGTATCAGCTTGAGGCCTCTGTGGACTGCTTCCCTGGGTCTGTCCTCTCAAAGGTATTTCATGTTGCTGGTATGTGCACCCCTGGGTCCAAATAGTAGGCCAAGGTGACTGTAGGAGGGATGTGGATGAACTTGAATAGGCAGGCTAGCGGGTGCACACTTGTGTGATGTGTGAGCAAGGCCCCATAGATGCAGGTCACAGCAGGAGGTGAGAAGAGGACAGTGGGTTGGAGCCAGGTGGCCAGGGGACCTGGACCTGAGCCTGGGCCACAGGTAGTTTTGAAGGAATATGTGTCCAAGTTGGAAGCCAGGACATTGTATTTAACTGTCGTTAGCTTGGTAGATAACTTTTAAATATTTCCACCTCTGGAAATGTTTGTCCCCATTTGTCCTCTCACCCCCAAGCCACAAATGTCAATGGCAGGGCTGTCCTGTGCTGCTCTTAACCTCATTCCTCCCAGAGGCACTTATCTTTGTAGCACCAACACCCCCCTTTTTTCCCGGAAAGCTGGTTTGTCTTGGCTTCTGTGTCTTGCCTCCATAAAATCGTAGTATACTCTATTTCTTTTTAATGTAGGTTATTTTTACTTTGTTGCCGTTATAAATTTTACTACAGTGAACATCTAAGTGCATACATTTTGTGCAGTTATTTCCTTAAGATAAAATCCTAGGAAGGTAATTATGGAATCAGCGGGTATACAGATTCATAAGACGTTTCATATACCAACTTAAACAGGGTAAAAGAGAAAGCCTTGTCTATTCTCCCTGTCCTTGAAGGCAATTAAAAATATCTTTTAGGGTTTTATTTTTAAAACTTCAATGCATAAAATTATTACTGTAAATGAATTAATCCAATCACTTTTCTGCTCATTGGAATTTTTTTCTTTTTTTGAGACAGGGTCTTACTCTGTCACCCGGGTAGAGTGCAGCAGCACCCTGATAGCTCACTACACCTTTGCCAGCCATCTTCCTGCCCCAGCCTCCTGAGTTGCCAGGACTACAGGCATGTAGCACCACACCTGGCTAATTTTGGTATTTTTTTGTGGAGATACTGTCTCACTCAGTTGGTCTTGAACTTCTGGCCTTCAAGCAATCCTCCCACCTTGGCCTCCCAAAGTGCTAGGATTATAGGCATGGGCCACCACATCTAGCCCCAAAAGAACATTCCAGAAAATATTGGGCCCTGAGTTTAGGGATATACAGGACTTGCTAGAAGATTTTAAAAGGTACAGATGGGGGGGAAGGTAAAGATAAACATCCTTTATCTTGTAGCTTTGCCCAGGGCACCTTGAGGACCCTTGTGTTCCCACATCTCTTTAATGTCAGTGAAGGTACATCTCAAACAGTGATCTGGAGGGAGACCCACAGGGATACTTGTATGTGACCTTGTACATCTCACTTTTGTTTTCTAGAGAGATGGAAGGGACATTAGTGGTAAGATGATGGAAGGGCACCAGTATCTTTTCTCTTTCTGAAAATCAGAGTGGTCTGTCTCATCACTCTGTTTCAAGGACAAAGATGAAAGCGTGAGGATGGAACAGCAGCGCACACAGCTCAAGTTGTGATGTCGCAGTCACCAGCATGGGGGAGAGAACGGGGACTTTGGGGGAAGCAGTTGACAAACTCCTGCATGCTACCAAAGCATATAGGTTAGAGGAGAGGGCAAGGAGCCATTGTTTTAAAACTAAGAGTTGAAAGCCAAAGATATTAGTCGTCAAGTTCTTTCAAGTGAAATCAAAACTCACCCTCATATTCTTCACAGGTTGACTGACACACACACACACACACACACACACACACTCATACATGTACAGGCCTGCACATAATTCTTCACCCTCTGCCTTTGGAAACAAAATCAATACCGTGCTACACATAAAACACCTATTTAATCTAAAATTGCATTTTATAGTCCATTTACTCCGCCAGAGTAGCCCAAAGTCAGTCACTTCTTTCTGTTCCTTCCAAGTCGCAGCTCCCTCTTCCTTGTTCTCCCGTCCATGTTAAACTTGTGAAGGGCTTTGAAATAGACAAGAAAAGCTTCCCGAGAGGAACCGCAGCAGAGACCCTGGGCGGGCGCACACACCAACACTCACATGCCTCTAAGCTGCCATAGACTTCTTTAGATTATTTTTGTTCTTCCAATGCACTGTAGTGTGAAGAAAGGAGAAAGAAAAAGAAATAAAAGCCTCAGAAGACTGTGCACGTGCATGTGTGTGTCTGCATGTGTGTGTTTCTATGTGTGCACATGTGTGTGCATGTAACTATGTGTGGTGTGTGTCTGCACGTGTGTACGTGTGAGTACACGTGTGTGTCTATGTGTGTGTGCGTGGACATGTGCATGTGTGTCTGCATGTGTGTGTGTCTGTGTGGGCATATATGTGTCTGAGTGTGTGCATGTGTGTCTGTGTGGGCACACATGTGTCTGAGTGTGTGCATGTGTGTGTGCGTGTGTGCATGTGTGTCTGTGTGCGTATGTGTGTGTGCATGTGTATCTCTGCGTGTGTGTGTCTGTGTGTGTGTGCATGGACATGTGCATGTGTGTCTGCATGTGTGTGTGTGTCTGTGTGGGCATGCATGTGTCTGAGGGTGTGCATGTGTGTGTGCGTATGTGCATGTGTGTCTGTGTGCATATGTGTGTGTGCATGTGTATCTGTGTGTGTGTGTCTGCGTGTGTCTGCATATGTGTGTACATGTGTGTGTCTGCATGTGTGCGCATGTGCATCCCCATAGTTCTATGTGTTGGGCACATGGGTTGTGATGTCAAAACCGCAGACATGTAATGAAATTCTATAAAGCATGTCCTCTGCCTTAGGGCCTGCGTTTTACTCAGTAATCCACCCCTCCATCCATGCATTCGGTCCTACCATGATCGAATCACAGTCTGATTTGTTCTTTATGTAAGAAAAAGAAGATTCCAGCAAAGCAATATTACGGTGAGCTAAAACAGGCCGAGCTAACACCCATGGTCTGAGGCATCCGTTGGTATAGCTCAGAGGTTTCCTAAAGACCTTGTTTACACTCGCTCCAGGTGGCAGTGACAAACGCATTCCATAAACGGAATTCAGCCTTCTTTAGTTTCCTTGAACTCAGTTTCTATTCTGAGCCTCCATCTGTCCAGGTGATGGAACATGTTCTTAGTCCAGGGTCCCCCATTCCTGGTGTAAATTTGAGGGTGGTGATGTCCTACCAAGGAAGGAGATAGGTTCACACTGGCATCCACTGAGATGTTATTGCCCGGCCTGGTCCTCTGACATCCATTCACACAAATGGCTGCATAGTCCCCTGTTGCTCTATTGTCCCGTCTTCCTCCTGTCACAGGAATGTCCCCCTGTTTCTACCCACCCTAGGATGCCAAGGAATCTGGGACACCCTAGCCTTTTTCTTCCCAGGCACATGGGATCCTTTGTTGGCACCCTCTCTTAGTTGCCTAAGGTTCCACCGGGACCCCCACACAGCCCTCTCCTCTAGAATCTACCTTTTCTGCAAGGCTCTCCTGGAGGGGAGGCTTAAGTTCCTTTTGAGCTCGTGTATCTCCAACCTGCCTCTGATTCACCACTTACCTCCAGTTTAGGGAATGCTTTTAGATCTGTAGAAACGGTAGCAGCTTCCTTCCACTGTCCCTTTGTGCCCATCCCCTGGCTTCAGTGTGCATTCGCCTTTAATGGTGTGCACCTACAACTCTCTTCCTGAGACCCGCCCTTGCAGCCGCGTTGCTGATGCTCATGGAGTAGTAGAGTCTTGAGTGTCTGGGAGTTCACATCCAAACCTCGCCACTCCCAAGGTGCTCATTAGCCCAAGGCTGATAGGTGAAGGAATGAAAATCTCACGTCTCTTCTCTGAGTTAGCACAAATTCCAGGGCATAACTTCTCAGAGAGTGCAGAGCTCTCCCCAGGGATCAGGCTGAAGCTGGGAATTCCACCCCACCTGGTTTCCTCCCCCATAGTAGACACCGTGGTATGCCATCCAGATCCAGCTTGGGGCTGAGGGACTCATCCCCCGGCTACTGGGCCTACACCCTCAGCTGGGAGGCCTCCTGGAATTGCCTCAGCTGAAGAGAGTTGCCTCCATCCCAAGCCCTGCCTTCCTCTAGGCAGCCCTCATCCGATCTCTGGCTGATACAGGAATAGAAAGACTCAAAAGCCTTGCCCTAAATTGGGACAACTCTAAAGGGTCAGCGTCAGAGCTCTCTTCTGACACCTCCCCACAGCCCAGCCTCTACCCAGTCCAGCTAACATGCCTTCCTCTTCCCAGGTGGAAATGCCAGGTACATTCCTGAACACCCCGAGACACCCTGCGGCTCATAGGAGGCACTATCTGGGGCAAAATACTCCACTTCTCTCTACTTCAGCTTTCTCATCCCTAATAGTGCGCATCTTTCTGAGTTGTAGAGAAAAGAAAACAAGATTTAAAAAAACATTTGCTTTAAATCGTGCCTAGCACCTAGAAAGTTCTCAGTAAATGCTAGCTGTTTTATAATGCATACATGGTCTTTGCAATTTTTTTCTGAGGGCAAGACTTTTGAAATTCAAAAGACTTCTAGTTTCACCTGGGTCATCACTTCCCAAGATCATGAATTTGGAAATCGAACTTGAAAGAGGGACACCGGTAAAAAAAGACGAGGCAGAAGGAAAGAGTGGGGGGTAATTGGTTAATATTTCAAAATAGCGGCCTGCCATGTCTACTTAGATTCTTTCATCTTGCCAAAAGCTTATGCACGTAACATGGAAAAAAATCGTCTAGTTATCTTGAGATGAGATTTTTTAAAATCTGAAATCATAATGTTTGGTGACCATCTTCAGATCCTTAAAGTGCTGTTTAGTCAAACTTCAAGCTTTCCATTTTTAATGGGACCATTCCAATTCTGAACAGGATCACAGAAACAAAAAGATACTATCAAATTAGCCCAAAGAGTATAGAAATAGCTTCATTTGGTAGGAGGGGAGGGAAAAGGGGGTTAGTTCTCTGTTAACTTGACAATGAGTCCCACCCCAAAGCAAGGTTGTTTCCTGTGGGAGGGCTATTTTGGACTCTGCAGATGTAAAAAAATAAGGCCTCTTGTTCCCACAGCAGGTGTGCAAGCAATGCTTAGCTCTTGACTCACTGGTATAAAACAACAGCTTTAGGAATTGCCTGCTAATTGAAAAACAAGTCTCAGACACTCACCCCTTCTAACCTTCTTAGCTGTGAGAATCATTCAGTTCCAAAGCCAGCAACTTTGGGGGGGGGGGCGGGGACACCTTATTGACAATAACACTAGAAGTATAGCTTGGATTTGGAATAAAATATTTCTAATCCCTCTCTGGGGGAAGTGAGCTTAGCACAATGAATCCACGGGCTTTGGCCCTCCTGAGGTATTTTTCTCATTCTCCCTGGCATGGATAAAATCTAAACTGTACTTAAGAAACGGTGTTAAATGTGTTAGTTGACTGAATCTGGCATTTATAATGCAATTTAGCAAAGTTTTATATTGACAGCATGACATTTTTAAAGGGCCCTTTCTGATTAACAAGGTTCAGAATCACTCCCTTGATTATGCTTGCAGAGTATAAAACGCTACAGGGTCTGGAAGCAATGAATGGGGCTCTGTTAGCATTCGACGCATTTTGCTTTCTTAGTGACCATTTTGAGGGAGGATCAGGCTGGAACTACATTTTTTAGGACAGAAGAAAATCTGTTTTCTCACTTGGGGTGGGGGGGAGGATTTTCTATGGGGAAAAGCCCTCGATGGGCTGGAGAGAAGCCATGGATTCCAAACCAAGGCTGAGCAACTTGTCCTCATGGGGCCCCGATGTTACCTGCTGT
Organism: Galago senegalensis; assembly: GCA_963575145.1. Classification (NCBI taxonomy): domain Eukaryota; kingdom Metazoa; phylum Chordata; class Mammalia; order Primates; family Galagidae; genus Galago; species Galago senegalensis. The sequence continues at coordinate 9,645 of CAUYTI010065374.1, forward strand.
TTTCCTTGTCTGGACAAAGAGAGTCTAAGAAATCCAGCTTGGGACAGGCAGAAGGGGGACAGAAAATTCTCTTTCCAAAGAGCAAATCGATAAAGTTTAAAATTTATCATCTTAGCTTTATTATTGTCACTATCACTATTAAACAAAATATTTCACAGCCTACAGATATATGAAAAAATGCTCACCATCCTTAATCATCAGAGAAATGCAAATCAAAACTACTCTGAGATATCATCTAACTCCAGTGAGATTAGCCTATATCACAAAATCCCAAAACTAAAGATGATGGCATGGATGTGGAGAAAAGGGAACACTCCTACACTGCTGGTGGGAATGTAAACTAATACGTTCCTTTTGGAAAGGCATCTGGAGAACACTTAGAGAACTAAAAATAGACCTGCCATTTGACCCTGCAATTCCTTTGTGGGGTATATTCCCAGATGACCAAAAATCGCATTACAACAAAGACATTTGTATCAGAATGTTTATTGCAGCCCAATTCATAATCGCCAGGTCATGGAAGAAGCCCAAGTGCCCATCGATCCACGAATAGATCAATAAACTGTGGTATATGTACACCATGGAATACTATGCAGCCATTAAGAAGG
>CAUYTI010065376.1:0-19175 GCA_963575145.1 Galago senegalensis
GACCACAGGCACCCACCACAACGCCCGGCTATTTTTTGGTTGCAGCCGTCATTGTTGTTTGGCGGGTCCGGGCTGGGGATTCGAACCCGCCACCTTAGGTGTACGTGGCTGGCGCCTTAGCTGGTTGAGCTATAGGCGCTGGTCTCGAACTCCTAAGCTCAAGCAATCTACCCGCCTCGGCCTCCCAGAGTGCTGGTAAAATAGAATTTCTGTATGATCCAGCAATTCCTTTTGGATACGTGCCCCAAAGAATTGAAAGCTGGGTCTCGAACAGATATTGGTACACTTGTGTTCATAGCAGCACTATTCCCAATAGCCAAAGGTGGAAACAACCCAAGTGTCCATCACTGGGTGACTGAATCAGTGGTATTTATGTACAATGGAATATTATTCAGCTCTAGAAAGGAAAGAAACTTGAAGACATGGGCGAACCTTGAGGACATTATGCTAAGTGAAACAACCCGGTTGCAAAAAGACAAATTATGTATCATGTCACTTACACGAGCTTTCACTTCTGCTCCTGTGACCTCCATTTTCTCATCTGTGAAATGGGATAATCACAACTATCATCATCATCCCCTCCCAGTGGCGTTGGCACGGCAGTCATAAAAGCACTTTATCAATTCATGAAAGTCTTCAGACATTGCCAAGTGGCTGATGTCGTCTCTGTAGTCCCTCAAAAGTGTTCAATAAAGAAGATAAGAATTCAAGACATGTCCACAGACCTGGGGAGATTCTAGGGGTGACTAGGGGAGGGAAGAAGCGAGATCAGACAGACTGCCGGTGGGAGACAGCCCTGTGACCAGGCCTTGACAGATGATACGGCGAGGCCCAGCAGGGAGGGGAAATAGCAAAGGTGTGGGGGCTGGACCACACATAGTACATGGGAGCTTCCTACACCCCACGATTCAAAGTACACCGTGAATATGTGCAATTATTATTTGTCATTAAATTGTCAAGGGTGTGATGTTGGTGGGACTAGGGGCTGATTGATATATCCTGCTTGCTTATTCCTTCACACGATGGGTTTGAAAAGGAAAAAAAAAAAGACGGAGAGATTGAAAACAGATTATTGGGGAGAAAAGTATTCCGGGCTCGAGACGACTGTCTCTGCAGCCTTTGGCTCCTGTCCCACCCATTCCCCAGCCCTGACGAAAGGCTGGCTGGAAGAAGGTGTTCCTCCCAGGATAGTTCAAGCCAAGGGCCTGCTGGCAGGAGCCTGAAGGCTCCCCCATTCCTGTCTGGGTGCCAAACTCTGCATGAGGCTTAAATATACCCACAGCCTGACACCATGCCTGAGACCATGCTAAATGCTTTCCATGCTCTTTGAATTCTCTCCTCAAGGTATATTCTAGTATAGTCCCCATTTCCTGAATGAGTAAACTGAGGCTCAAAGAAGTTAACTGGCTTGCCCACAGCCACACTGCCAACCAAGGTCAGGTATGTCTGAATCCATTGCCTTATCCTGGCTTTGGGGCACAGGTTTAAGATGGCAAGGAAGGATGTTTCAGGGGGCACAGCATTTGCATGAGCAGCAGTATGGTGCCATGGTTAAATGCCTGACTGGAGTTGGACTTTGGGGTTATTTGTTACACCAGCATGACCTAGCCTATCCTGACTCATACAAATCAAGATAAACTAAGTTCCATGTCTTGGAAAATATTAGGATTTCCATATTCCTTTTGGGAGGAGTGCTTAAAATTTTTTTTTAATTAATTATTTATTTTTAAGAGATAGAGTCTCATTTTGTTACCCTCAGTAGAGGGCTGTGGCATCACAGCTCACAGCAACCTCCAGCTCTTGGGCTTAGGAGATTCTCTTGCCTCCACCTCCCGAGTAGCTGGGACTACAGGTGCCTGCTGCAATGCTCAGCTATTTTCTTGTTGCAGTTTGGCCGGGGCTGGGTTTGAACCCATCACCCTCAGTATATGGGGCTGACACCCTGCTCACTGAGCCAAAGGTGCCCCCCCCACAAAAAAAACTTTTAATTTTGGCAACATGTGCATAATATAAAATATTTTTTTTTGAGACAGACCCTCAAGCTATCACCCTGGGTAGAGTGCTGTGGCATCACAGCTCACAGCAACCTCCAACTCCTGGGCTCAAGCAATTCTCCTGCCTCCACCTCCCAAGTAGCTGGGATTATAGGTGTCTGCCACAACGCCCAGCTATTTTTTGGTTGCAGCCATCATTATTGTTTGGCAGGCCCAGGCTGTATTCAAACCTGCCAGCTCAGGTGTATGTGGCTGGCACCTCAGCTGCTTGAGCCACAGGCCATATGGCACCAAGCCCATAATATAAAATTTACCATCTTAACATTTTTAAATGTACAGTTCAGTGGCAGACAGTTTTGTGCTACCATCACCACCCTCCATCCACAGAACTCTTCTCATCTTGCAAAACTGAAAATTTATACTCGTTAAACACTAACTCAGCTTCCTGCCTCCCCAGCCACTGGTAATTCTACTTTCCATCTCTATGGACTGTATACTTTAGATCTGTGGTCCCCAAGCCCTGGAGCACAGACCAGTACTAACCTGTGGAACCAAGCCACATGGCGGCAGGTGAGCAGTGGGTGAGTAGGGAAACTTCATCTATATTTACAGCTTCTCCCCATCACTGCCATCTCTGCCTGAGCTCCTCCTCCTGTTGGATCAGCCATGGCATTGGAATCCCACAGAAGCTTGAACCCTTCTGTAAACTGTGCGTGTGCGAGGGATCTAGGTTTCAGGCTCCTTATGAGAATCTAATGTCTGAGAATCTGAGGTGGAGATGGAATGGGCTTGAAGCATCCTGAAAACATCCTCCCTTCCCCTGTCTATGGAAAATTTGTCTTCCATGAAATAAGCCCCTGGTGCCAAAAAGGTTGAGGACCACTGCTTTAGATAGATGCCTAATTTAAATGGAGTCAATGGTATGTGTCTTTTTGGTACTGACGTATTTCACTCAGCATAATGTCCTCGTGGGTCATGCATGTTGTAGCCTGTGTCATAACGTCCATCCTTTTAAAGGCTGAATAATCTTCCACTGTATGGATATACCACATTTAGCCTGTCATGGACGTTTGAGTGGCTTCTGTCTTTTTGGCTATTGGGAATAATCTGCTATGAACATGGGTGTACGAGTATCAAAGGCAGTCTTTTTAAACAAAATTTTTTGGGGGAGAGGGGGGAAGGCACTGGCCAAGAAGCCAGAGGCCAGGAGTCCAGGCTTAGGCGCTAACTTCTGTGGTGTGGCATTTGGCCTTTGTTTCCTGCATCAGCCACCATGATCCCAACTTCCTCAGCCCCCACTCTGTGCTCACAAAAGCGTGCTGAAGACGCGTTGAGATGGTGAGATGGTGCAGCATGAACCCTCTCAGCAAGGAAAAGCCACGAGGGCTTGTTATTGTTATTACTCAGTGGGGCGAGCGCGTGAGTCACTAATGGTGGAATTCCAGGCATCAGGAGGCAACGTTCTGGGCAGCAGAGCCCAGATTCCACACGGAGCAGTGACCCTGACCCTGAGCCCTCAAAGGAGCCACACCCTTTCTCCTTGGCCAGGGGCTGCTGTAAGGAGTCAGTGAGTGTCATAATCATTTAAGTCCCCTGGGGTAACGCCTCCAGTCCCACTGGCTTACACAACTGTTAAGAAGGCTCAGAAAGGTTGTTGCACTTGTCCTGAGTCACACAGCCAGAAGCAGTGGAAGCTGATATGGAACGTGGAACCTCAGACTCCCAGCCCTGCACGGCACTGCCTTCCATGTGGCCCCAATGCTAGGAAGACTTGGATCAGAAGAGAGTTCCAGAGAGCAGGGAGAATTAGAGGGCCCAAATGGCTTCACAGTAAGGGAAGAAAGTCCCTCTTCTCTAACTCATGGATGCTGGCTTAAGAACCTTTTGATTTACAGTCCTTTGTATAATTTCCAAAATCTTGATGAATATTGAGACTGCTCTCACTACTAATAATTGCTACTATTAGTTGAACCCTTCCTTCCTAAGTTCCAGATACAGAGCTGAGCACTTCACATGCTTGGTCACATTTCATCCCTCATGTGAGGAAGGAACTAGGGAGATTCCATACGAAAGCCCCCAAACTTAAGTTCAATGACATTTTCAAGGTTATAAAACAAGAGCAGGCCAGAGCTGGGATTCAAATGGAGGGCCGTGTGCCCATAGACGTTGTCTACTGGAGTTTCAATTGGGTTCTGCTACAGCTCTGATAGAGGCAGAGGATGTTGTCTGCACCCATTTCCCAGATGAAAAAACTGAGGCTTAGAATTGATTGGTGCAGCCTGTCAAGAGGAAGAGCAGGGGCTAGGATCCCCCCCACTGCCAGCATAGACACCTGTGGTCTCAGGAAGAGAAAGCTCTATCCAAGAGTGCATAGGCCCCTGCCACACTTAACTTCGAGATACAGGCTGAGGAAGGGGTGGTAATGGAATCTGAATGTGGCCCCTCCTTGCAGGGATGATGATGGTGGCCAGTATTTGAGGAGCACTTACTGGGTGCTTAACACGTCACATTGGTTATCTCATTTTATCTTCACTCTAGGTGAAGGCTTTAATTTTCTGCACCCACTTTACAGATGAAAAAACTTTGGCTCCAAGAAGTGAGCTCTCTTGTCTAAGTGACTGTGCTAAGAAGTTGTGGAATTGCAATGCCCAAATCTGGCGTCTTCACCACCATCCAAATTTCCCTTACCCCAGGTAGGGGGAAGAAGCAGGTTGAACACCTACCCCCTGCCACAGCCCACCAGACCCTGAGATTCTAGGATCCTGAGACTCCACAAATGTATGGTTCTAAGAAACCAAAATGCTTCAGTGGGAGTCCCACAAAGTCATGGTTTAACAGTTGCTCAATGCTCTGTTTCCAGTGGGTGACACATGGGGTACAGAGCAGAGGCCTGAGCCAGCAAACGGCCTGGGGTGCCTCAAGCGCTGGCGACCCCACTGACAGCAGATCTGACCAGGCCAGCTGTGCATATCCATGAAGCCCTTCTCCTCCCTGTTTGCACTGCTTAGTCTCAGCGCGAGGGGAAAACAGCTGCCTCCCTAAGTCCCTTCTGCCCGGGGCCTTAGATTCAGCTCAAGCCTAGAACCTGCTGACCACTCACTCCCCATCCTGCCTTCATCCTTTTCTACAGAGTCTTGCCTTTGTTTTGGAACATGGGGTGAGCAATATGCCCAAGGAAGAAACCTCTTCCCCAGACCCAGGGGCTAAACCATTCAAACTTCCTCAGTCCCCCTGGTTGATGCATAGGGGTGAGGATAAGCTGTGCTAGCTGCTGTAACCAAGAACTACACATTTTATTCACTTTGCACCACACACAGTTTGTATTTTCTCACATCACAGTATGTCTTGACAGTCCTCTCTACTCAGTAGGCAGATGGGGAAAGATGGAAAGGATTGTGGGTAGGAGATTTTTCTGGGCCAGACCCCACAGAGGTACTATTATTTTTGCTCACATCCCGTTGGCCAGACCTTAGTCACATGGCCATATATAACTGCAAAGGAGGTTGGGAAGCATAGCCTACCTGTGTGCCCAGAAAGAAGAGAAGAAAATGGCTATTGGTGGGCACTGGCAGTCCCCCACAAGAAAGTGACCTAGTTCTGGCCAAGAAGACATAAAGGAAAACCTGCTGGGGAGTTTTGAGAGGGATTGACCTAAATTATAAGAAGGAGTTTGGGAGAGGGTCTGCTATTCTTTCCCTTGAAGTGGTTGTATGAGGATGTGACGTCTGGAACTTTGGCAGCAATGTTGTGAGCATGAGGGGCCAAACCTGAGGGCTACAGCTAACACACTAAGGGTGCTGGAGCCAAAACATGGGTTCTAGATGATATCATTGAACTTCTGAATGAACCAAGTCTGGAGCTGCCCAACCTCCATATTTCTTAACCACAGAGGTCTTTATTGTTGAGTCAGGAGTAGTAGAGCATTCTGTTACTTACAGCCTAAAACCTTCCAATTGACTAACATTCAGGTGTGAATACTGAAGACAGCTAAGGGAAAAACCACTCTGGGTGTGCTTTTGGTGGGGGCAGAGGGTACAGAATTTCAAGTGCAAAATGAGCAACTATGAGCCAAGTCTTTTACACACATAGTACGTACTGGGGGCAAATTGCCTGGATTCAGATCTTGGCTCCACTGCCACACCTGCCATGTGACCCTGGGCAACCTCACTGAGCTGGTTTCTCCATTACTAACAGGGAGGTGACTACATGTGTTCTACCTGATGGATAGAGGATTAGATGTCTAATTCAGGTAAAGAGCTTAGCACATTATGAGTAAATAGGAGCTTACAAATCCTGATCAGAAACCTGTGGGATGTAATATTAACCCCATCTTAGAGATGGGAGTCTGAGGTTCAAGGAAATGAAGCCCAAGAACATACAAAGGACAAGACACAGAGCCTAGATTTGAACATAGGCCTAACTACAAACCTACATCTTTATCCCATGGGCTGCAGCAGCACGCCTGCATAAGGAGTATTATTACTATTAGTATTGTTATTATTCCTTTTGGACAACTGGGAAAACCAAGGCTCAGATGTTGAGACTTGCCTATAAGCAGAGTCAAAATGAAGGATTTGAACCTAGACTGGAGTCCAAGATTTTATTCTTTCCACATTTATAAACCTCCCTAAAGGGGATTCACCCTATGATGGAGTTTCAGGCATCAAAGGAGTAACACATTTGGCTGTTCTGGATCTTCTGAAGTCATTGCCAAAAGCTGCCTGCCAGTCCAGCCCACCCCCAAAGTTGTCCTGGTGATGGCTTTACCCTTGCTCCTCCAGAGGAATAACTAGGAGCTGGAGTGGAAAGTCCCAAAAGAAAGTTTGACCCACCTGTTCAGGGAGAACTCTTAAACAATTTGACCTTATGTGCAATACAATGGGCTCCATGGGGATGTGATGAGCTCCCTGGCCCTGGGAGAGTACACACAAAGACTGGCAGCCATCTGCAGAGACAATTCCTGCATTAAAAGTGCAGGAATGCATGAAAAGACCTTTCAGTTTTGAAAATCTGTGGTTGCAAGATCCTCAGATCTTACTTTCTCAGATTCCAGTTGAAGACTGCATGATACTCAAATCTAGGAATCTAAGATTGCATACATTGTTCCCTTTTGTATTTTATTGTTCTTTATTTAGGCAGTTAGAACAGCAGCCCCCAACCTTTTTGGCACCAGGGATCAGTTTCATGAAAGACAATTTTTCCACGGCCAGGGGTGATGGTGGTTTTGATTTATTATAGTCTCTGTGCAGTCAATCCTCTCAGCTAATGATAATCTGTATTTGCAGCTACTCCCTAGGGCTAGCATCACTGCCTCAGCTCTATCTCAGATCATCAGGCATTAGATTCTCATAAGGAGTGCACAACCTAGATTTCTTACATGCACAGTTTACAGTAGGGTTTATGCTCCTATGAGAATCTCACAACACTGCTGATCTGACAGGAGGTGGAACTCAGCAGGTGATGCAGTGATGGGGCATGGCTATAAATGCAGATGAAGTTTGCTTGCTCACTGGCTGCTCACCTCCTGCTGTGCAGCCCAGTTCCTAACAGGCCACTGACAAATACCATGCTGCCTAGGGCTTGGGGACTGCAGAGTTAGATGGCAAGGCATTTACTGACCCAAGGAAAGGATGTTTCAGTTAAAGTGGAGAACAAATTTGGGGGTTTGAAAGTCCCCTTTTCTCCCAGTAAAGAACATTTCTGAAAGGACTGGGACATAGTGAATACCTAGTGCATCTGAGAAAGGACCTTCCATCCTTTGCCATCTTTAGAGCTGTTCAGAGCTGTTCACAGGTACTCTGTTTCTTCTCTTTTCAGTCTGTCTCAGTCTGTTTGGTGGTTATAACAAAATACCACAAACTGGCTTGGCACCTGTGGCTCAAGCAGCTAAGGCGCCAGCCACATACACCTAAGGTGATGGGTTCGAATCCAGCCCAGGCCCGCCAAGCAACAATAATGGCTGCAACCAAAAAAATAGCCCAGCGTTGTGGGAGGAGCCTGTGGTCCCAGCTACTTGGGAGGCTGAGGCAGGAGACTCACTTGAGCCCAGGAGTTGGAGGTTGCTGTGAGCAGTGAAGCCATGGCACTGTACCCAGGGGCTCAGCTTAAGGCTCTGTCTCAAAAAAAAAAAAAATACCACAAACTGGGTACTTTGTAAACAACAGAAATGAGCTGTTCCCAGAGGGTGGGAAGTTGAACAACAAGGCACCAGCAGATTCAGTGTCTGGCAAAGGCCTTTTCCTCATACATAGACCCTCCTACATGTCCTCACAATGTGGCAGAGGCAATGGACTTGACTCAGCTTTCTTTTATAAGGGCACTAATCCATTCCTGAGGGCTGAGCCCTCCTGACCTAATCACCTTCCAAAGGGCCTGCCTCTTAATACCATCACGGCAGAGGTTAGGCCTTAACATACGAATTTTAGCAGACACAAATATCCAGACCATGGCACGGGCCCAGAGGAGGACTGCCACTCGAAATCCCTGCCCTGCTTGAAGTTAGGTAGAGCCAAGTAACTAGCTTTGGCCAATGAAATATGAGCAGAGTGAAGTGTGCTGCTTCTTGGTCAAGGCAGGAGGAGCCAGTTTGCTGCTCTCTCTTCCCTTCTGCTGTATAGCATTTGAGATGGTGGTTGCTGCATCAGCTCAGACTGAGAAACAAGAATTGGGGGTTGTTACTGAACTGGAACCTACTCCCCCCACCCCCTGGCTGGTGCACATCTCCACCCTCCTCTCTCTTCTTTCTCCCAACTAAGAGGGCTAGGAAGAGATTCAGAGAGAAAGCTACTGAGTGAGCATATTTTGGATTTTCTAGGTCAATATATCCCAGAGAGCTTTAGGTGTAGAGCGTGGTAAGTGTCACGAGAGATGAAATGGCCAGGAGAGTCTGAGACAACCTCCTACTTACACACAACCATAGGAAAAAATGAATAGAGTAGGGCAAGGTGATGGGGTTGAGGGGGAAAAACCAATTATATAAGACTAATTTTCTGCTCTATGGAATGGAGCATCAAAATGAAAATTAATAAATAGATTACATTTCCCATCCATCTGAATTTCAGACTGAGGTTTATACCTGTCACACGTAATTCTATGATTCCACAATCTCAAGAGTCTTGGGTTCATTTTATTATGATCCTTTTACTGGACAGAATCTTGTACATGGACACCAGGAGCACCCAGGGCTGGAGTTCAGGGGAACTGGACTCTCCTCTCTGATGTCACCTCCCCTGGGACACCTTCCCTGACCATCTGATTTAAAATGGAACATCCTTACCACCCCGCCAGGCATTTCTCCATCCTTTTTTATCTTTCTCCAAAGTACTTAATGTCAAGTGATATACCACGTGTTGTACTGACTTATTGTCTATGTCCCCTACTTAATTGTTTCAAAAGGGGAGAGATATTCCCCCACTTCTTTTCTCTTCCTTTTTCTCTTTTAGTCATAACAAGTTTCAAACATGAAGAAAAGTACAGAAGGCATATAATGGAGACCCGTTTGCTACTTACCACCGCCCAGACTTAACAACTGTTAGCATTTTACTATATTTGCTTTGTTATTTGCGTGCTAGCATTTTCAGAAGTAGATAATATTCATCTAGATTAAAAAAAAAAAACAAACCTTGAAGGTAGGGAGTTTTGTCTGTTTATTGACTTTGACTGCCTTGTTATTCACCACCTAGAAGTTGGCAGGCCTTCAAAACCCAGTTGTTGAATAAATAGCTCCCATTTAATCCTCTGGGCAACCTTAGGCAGTAGATATTATTATTCCCATTTTACAGAATAGGAAACTGATGCACAAGAGGAAAAAGAACGTGCCCAAGGGCACACAGCTAGGAGGTGGTAGAAGGGGGATTTGCACTCAGGCAGGCTGATTCCAGCCCTCATGCATCCTCTGCACTATTGCTCTTGAGGGGATGTTCATTCCTCTGTAACTTGGACATTCATTCATCCTCTCTAGATACCATCGACAGAGGAGACCCAGGAGGGGAAAGGAAGTTCACAGACTGGCCAAGAGCAAGCTATCCCTATCTGGGCACCCAAGTGGTCTCACAAAGCCTGGGGCCTTCTGTCCTGCCCTGGGGTGGAGACAGAACACTCCTTCCCAGACAAGTGACCTTTGGGCTTTGTTATGAATAGAGATTCCTTCTGGGGAACGTGATGGCTGATGCTGGGAGCCTGGATCCCCAGACTTGACCCCCAGGAATGTGGACAAGAATCTCCAGGCCTCCACCCCGGGAGGCCAGCTCTCCCAGCTGCTCAGACCAGCCACAGGAAGGCGGTTCTAGGCAGCTTTCTGGATTGTTGGGCCACAGGGGAGATGAACTGGGACCTTCTCTGCCCAGGCTGGGAGACAGTTCCCCAGGGTAAAAGACGCCAGGCTTTAAAATCAACAAACCCTAGGGTCTGCCTCTTCCTCCCCAGCTGTGTGACATTGGCAGGATGGCCAACTTGGGGAAGCCTTGGTTTTCCTACCTATCAAATGGGGATAATTACTATGGCAATCTTTCAGCAGGGCTGGGACAAGGGTTTCATAGCCAGGTGCCCAGGGCTCAGCAGTTCAGGAGCTTCTAACTCTCAGGTGCCAACCCCGTAGCTGCATGGCTGGAGAGTGACGCCTCCTCAAATGTGCCACTGGTCACTTGCTGCTTCACCCTAGTCCAGCCTGGCCTCCGGGGTTGCTGCAGAAAGGAAATGAGATACTGTATACAAAGCTCATTATGGGTGATAAGCTATCTCCCCTAAATCCAAGCTCAGCTGTCCGTGTTCCCAGGATAGGCCTAGCACACACTTAGCTCACTCATTCTCATTGACTGCCGGTCTGCAGCTGTGCTGGGTTCATTTCCCAGCCACGGTCCTGCCTTGAGCCTCTCACCATGACATCCATCTCTTCCTCCACTTGTGCATAATTATTATTTATCACTTTGTAGCCTAATTTAATTCCTATTATGTGCTATTCCCTTCCTCAGCCTGTATCTCCTGCTCTGTGTTATTGCACGGAAACAGTGATTGCTAAGATTCACCATGTGCTGGCACTAGGCTAAGCTCATGCCAGATCTCAATGAATCTTTACAATGACCCTTGTGGGCTAGGAACTATGATTAGGCCCGTTTTGCAAATGAGGAAACTGAGGCACTGAAATACTGAGTAGCCTGTTCACTGTCCGGAAGGGCCCGGGAGTAGAATCAGGTGGTGAAAGTCCCAAATCCCCTGGGGTGGAGTCCAGAGCTCTGTTTTTTTCCACTCCTCAGCAATCTCAGCCCCATAGGTACAAAGAGATGGCTGCAGGCGGGGCTCCTGTGCTCCCTGGGGGAGATTGACCTCTCTGGCCTAAGTCAGGTCCCAGGCACCTGAGGACAGGGGCAAGGACCAGATGCTCTCTGGGTATCTCTAGGCTAAAGCAGGCTGTTTCCAGGTCTGACCCAGACTAGACAGAGCTTCTGCCTCAGGCTGCGGTAATCAGAGCAGCACTGAGCCCGTGTGTGCAGAGCCCGCGCTCTGTACCAGAGCACACATCGCTCTCCACTGCACGCCTTCCATGTCTCTACTCATCCTCACAACAGCTTCTCACTTACTGTCTTCATAGTCTCAGCCTATGTATATGGCAGGTCCAAGTCTGAACCTGGGATGGGCTGGGGCTGAAGGCCAGCTGCTGAGGACCCTATGGGACCTTGACCCCTGCACCTAATGATTCCTGTTCCTCCTGCCTGTTGGAGCAGCTGAGGATGCCACAGTGGCATTAACCCCAAAGAAAGGCATTGGAGGGGCTGGGCTGGGGTGGTAAGGAAGGGACATTCCTAGGCTCCAAGGAACCTAAGCCAGCCCACTGCAGACCCCTACCCAGGCCCTGAGCTCCCAGCAAATGAGCACCAATGAGCTTTAAGTGAAACAGAACGTGACAGTTAAGCTTTGCTCCGGGGGAGATGGTTCATCACCTAACGATGCTGAGGCTTGTTATTTGTACGGACTGGTTTTGTTCCTGCCTTCTCCCTTCTTTTGTAATTCATCTTCCATCCTGGCCACCAGAGTGGGTGTACACGTGGCCACATGCAGGCGCTGCTTGGGACCCTCCAGGGGCTCCCACCCTACTGGATGATCTAAAAACACTTTCCCAGCATTCCAGGCTGCAGACATCCCTCAACCTTGCAGCCCCACCATTCACAGACCTCAGCCCTGCAAAATGCCACAGTCTTTGCTAATCCATGCACAGCTCATGGTGCTGGGATCAAGGCAGGTGGGTGCCACTGCCTAGAATGTCCTCTCTCCCCAGAGATCCTCTGGGTCTGCTCAGGCTGGGCTGGACACTCTTCTGAACTCCCAGGCTGACGGTGCCATGAATTTGATGCTACACTGATGTTTTGGGGAAGACATTGTATGGCTGAATGATTAAAAATGCAAGCTTTGAACCTGGACATGGGTTCCTCTGTGGAACCTTGGGCTGGCCTCTCTGAGCCTCTGATTGCTTTGGTGAACACAGAATAATGCGACATAATTTATGAGGGTGGTAGGAGTAAAGGAAGACATGGTCTGGGCCTGTTGCCAACAGCATGGTTAGAGCTCAGAACCGTAGGGTTTCATCTGGTCATTCCCCAGCCGGGTGCAAAATACCGACAGGCCTGTACACCCCTGTTCTCACGAACACAAAGACTGGACATGCACATGTTACTATTGTGACCATAATTAGGGATGTTACTCCCCAACTTCCCGTCCCTTGCCTTGACATGGAAGCTCCCTGGAACAGGATCTAAGTCTGATGTATGTCTATGACCTTAGCTCCATGTTCAAAGTCTGGGTGCTCAACAGATGTTTAAGTTAAAGAAGTTTCTGTAACAAACGTAGCACTTAGTTTATGACAGGGGAAGTTCTAAGCATGTTAAAATTACTAAATCATCGGATTATTTCAGCATCCCCGTGAAGTATGCACTATTACCACTGTCTCCATTTCACACATGGGGAAACTGAAGAACATGAAAGTCAAACTTCTCAGAGTTATACAGTCAGTAAGGGCTATAGTCAGAATTTGAACCCAGGCCATTTGCCTCTGGAGTCCACTTTTTATGCAGCTCCTCTGAGATGATGCTAGTTTCCTGGGAGTGTCCAGAAAAGGCCTGGATCCTGGCCCCCATTCAGGCAGCTATAGCAGGGGACCCAGGACTGGCCTGAAGACCTGACCCATCTCACTGCCCACTGGGCTCCTGAGCCCTCCACTCCCAGGAGGGGCATGGAGGCAAACAAAGCCCCAGCTGCAGCCTTTGGTGGCCCCTGCCAAGCTGGCACTTAGAGGCCAGGGGGTGTCTTGGGGGATCCCAGCCCGGCAGCTGGGCTGACCTCAGGGCCAGCATTTCCGTAAACACCCCAGCGAGCCAGCCCCGCGTGGTTGGCCTAGGGTTGCTGGCCAAGCTGGGCCAAGGTTTGGCTGGCCCTGTGCGGTTTCTTCTAACATAGCCACTTCCACCCTCTCTGCCTGGCCAAGATTCCAGTAATGAAGTGTTTTCTCTGGGGCTGGGGAAGCTGATGGGGCTGGTAGGATGAGGCTCTGGCCTTCCCAAGCCTGCAGCTGGTCTCAATGGCCCTCACTGCAGCCTAGCAGTCAGAAGCCCACCAAGATCTCTGAGGGTACACTGGCCTCTAAGGGGGGAAGGTCTTGGGCTCTGAGCATGGAGCATGGGCAGTGCCCAAGGGACAGGGTGAAGCCAGACCCTGCCTTGTCAGTCCTTTCCTGACAGCATCTCCTGGGGACAGACCCAGCAGCTCAGAGATGGAAGGGAAGGTCTCAATTGTACTTGTCACCTCCCTGCACCCAAAAAAAGTGGCTACAGGGACCACAAGGAAGGGTGAACAGGAAAGGAATACCAGTCATGACAAGTGCTACCATCTCCCAGATGCCTCTGGGCCCCTGTCACACAGTGAGTAAATGACAGAGGCAGAACCTGGCCAAGTCTGTCCCATCCCTTGGAACAATCTCTGTCTTTCTGTCTAAGCACCAGGCAGTAGGAACTGGAGGGTGCTTCTCAGCCATCTTCTAAGAGGCCAAACAGCACAGTGATGGGACAGGCGACTCAAGGGCCAGCCACCTGGGTTCTTGTTCCTGCCCTACCTCCTACTGGTTATGTGACTTTGGGCAAGCTACTTGACTTCTAGGTGCCTCGATTTCTCCGATTATAAAGTGATGCTATTAATGACACATGCCTTAGCAGCGGTTCTCAACCTGTGGGTCGTGACCCACAGGAACTGTATTAAAGGGCTGCAGCATTAGGAAAGTTGAGAACCACTGCCTTAGAGGGTGCCTCCGAGGTCTGACACCTAGTAAGCCCTCTGCCATGCTGGTTACTGCTAATCTCTCACCCGCCCTGCCCATTGTGGAGATGGACACATGGGCACAGGGATGGAGGCAAAGTCTGCATGGATCATGCTTGGGGCAGGCTGCTGTGCTGAGGGGAGGCCCTTGGCACCAGACATAGCCTCTTGGAGGGAAGGGAGGCCCTTCGGGGGGTCAGGGGGCAGTGAAGGAAGCACCTGCTTTACCCTCCATCCCCTAGGAAGGAAAAAGGGCAGGTCAGAGCTCAGGAGAGCAGAGGATCCAGTGAAGGTGCTCCTCGGGTACCGGTCTCCCCTCTGGAGGGATAAAGATGTTTAGACTCTGGGACTTAGACCGGCTCCTTGAGAGTCCTACCAACTGCTTCATCCTTAGTTTTCTTTGGGCCTGTTTTAAATATTCAAGTTTCATATGAGGTTTTGTTCTAAGAAAGGATCTGCTATCTTGAGGAGTTTCTGGGGCAGCAATGAACAGGGAATGGGGCCCCCTCCCCCCATCTGGGGATCCTGGGGCTCAAGCTGATGACTGGCCAGTGACTCACTCCCTTCTCAGCACATCCTGTCATCCCATGACTGGGAGCCCCTCGGGGGTGGCTCCTAACCGAGGTCCCCCAATCAAGCACCACCCCACCCCCCTGCCCTGCCCCTAACACACGCAGAGACTGGGAACAATTAACTCCCTCCGTGGGCCAGGGCAGACGTTCCCATGGGCATTGGTTTTGCTAACCACATGTGACTCAAGGGCTCCCTCAGAGCTGGAAGGGTCCCAAGAAGCTAAAAGGGAAACCTGTCATGGCACAGCTGGGGAACTGAGGCTCAGAGAGGTGAGGTGAGTGGCCTAAGATGGTTCAGGAGCAGAGGGGAGGAAGAAACCTGGTGTTTGATGCCTGACCCTCTCCAGACAGTTCCTGGATGTGCCCAAAGCCTTGGTCCCCATTCCCAACCCCAGTCACAATGTCCTCCCCAACTACACAGGGCCCCTCCCACCTCATCTCACACCTCCTCCCTCCAGGGTGTCAGGGCTCCATCTAAACTCAGCTACTCACAGCTCCTCAAATAGCACCAGCTCTAACGCCCCTCTAGGCCTTTGTACTCTCCGGCCCTCTGCTTTAATTGCCTCCTAGTCTTGCTCTAAGACTCAGCACAGATGTCACCTCCTCCAAGAAGCCTTTCAATGCCTCCCTCTACCTCCCAGGCTGGCTTAGACCCTTCTCCTTATCTCTTTGCCCTCAGAACCTGGTATCTCCCACTAACTGTGCAGGAATCATCCTTTTGCTTGTCTCTGTCTTCTCTAGTCTGTGAGTTCGTCATGGATAGAGATCTTATTTTTTATTCATTATTTAACTGTAGGACATGGTGCACTACATTCAATGTTTGTTGAATGAACGCATGGATAGATGGATGGGTATACAGATGGATGGATGAATGGCTGGGTGGATAAATGGGTGGATGGATAGATAGATAGGTGGATAGACAAATGGATGAGCAGAAGGATCAATAGGTGAACAAATGAATGGATAGACAAACAAATGGATGCACAGATTAGACCATGGCATCTTAGGGACTGAACAGTCAGAGGTAAATCCCAGGAGACTGGATATCCTGACAAATGGAGATACTCTTAGCTGGGGTTGGAATAACATAACCTATTACCTGATTTCCGTAGGAGATGTCTGGTCAAGAGCAAAGCTACCTCTGCCTTAGTGCCTGATCCCTCCTGACTCCAACTCAGGAGGGTCTCTTGAACTCTAGCAATTGGTCAGACATCAGAGAGTCAATAGGAGTCACCTCTGCCTCTGATATTCTGGGACTCTGCATTCCTGAGGCCGTCCTTTCCATGCCTCTCTGCAGATCAGAACTGCTGCCCTAGACATGTTTTTAGGCATAGAACATAGACCCTCTAGGGTCTATGGAGGCTCTAGAAAAGATAGAGTTCACCCCTCTCTCCTTCTACAAATGAGGAAACTGAGGCCAAGGAACTTGCCTGAGGATGCACAGCAATGGAGCTGGGAGGAGAGCTGGGGTCTCCATAGTCATTTATTCATTCATGCAACAAATACGTCTGTAGCCCCTAACATGTGCCTGATTCAGTGCCTGTCCCCTGGCACGTTCAGCCTGTAAATAAGCCCTCATGCCAATTTCCAAAGCCCTTTCCATGTCCTATCGTGACTTCCAGCAGTTTTATCTGTGCCTTACAGTCCAATGCTGCACACTTGGCACTACCCCCAGGCCAACCCTCCCAACAAATGAAGACCACTTCACTGTCAGGAACCCTAGCTGGTACTAGTGTGGGCAGCCATGTGTAGAGGCAGTCACAGGCGTGTGCTGTGAGCTATACTCCATCTTTGGCCTTGAGGGGGACTGGGTCGGCCCCTGCATACTCATCTTTGCCAGCTCAGATATATGCCAAGCATTAAACTCTTCATGCCCCAAGGGGAGCCATGCCACAGTCCAGGATCAGACTAGGATCTCAGGGCCAGGATCAGACCTCTAAGTTCCAACCCAACCTGGTGAATGTGTGGCAATAGGAGGCTGTAGAGGGACTGTACTCCCCCCTTCACCCCTCCCACCATGGCTGAGTCAGAGGCAGTGTGGAGGTGGTTAATCTTAGGGAGAGATGGAGCATTGAGTTGGGGGGCAGAAGACTGGCCACATGAGCCAGGGCCATTTGCTGGGTCCGCCTATGGCCTTCTATGGTGTAAGTGACCTTGCTGAAAGCAACTCAGGGTCATAAGGGCTAAAATAAGATGTAGTTTTGTGTACCAGAAAAGCTTCTGGGGACAAATCAATGAATAAATGAAGACAGTGGAAGATTAATGGATGCAAAAACTGTGTGTAGGATGAAATTAATATGGGAGACAGACTCCTGAAGAGATTGATCATGATGACAGAGGTATGATGCACAGAAGTAAAATAAATACAGAGTGAAAACCAGGAATAACATTGACTGAGAGGTTTAAAGTAATTTAAAGACTATTGTGAACAGCTATATGCTCATAAATTTAAAAATTGAAAATGGAGAAATTCCTAGAAAGGTACAAAATGCCAAAAGTTTGACCCTAGAAGAAATAGAGAATTTAAGTAGGTCAATCAGGATTACGGAAACTAAAGTGGCTGTCAGAGCCCCACCACTCCCCCCAAAATAAGATCCAGATTGTTTTAACTTTATTTTTTAGAGACAGGGTCCCTCTCTATCACAGAGGCTAGAGTGAAGTGGCCTGATCATAGCTCACTATCACCTAGAATTCCTGGGTTCAAGTGATCCCCCTGCCTCAGTCTCCTGAGTAGGTGAGCCCAGAAGGTGAGAGAGCATGCCTGGCTAATTTTTTTATTTTTATTTATTTATTTATTTATTTATTTTTGAGACAGAGCCTCAAGCTGTCACCCTGGGTAGAGTGCTATGGCATCACAGCTCACAGCAACCTCCAACTCCTGGGCTCAAGCAAGTCTCCTGCCTCAGCCTCCCAAGTAGTTGGGACCACAGGCGCCTGCCACAATGCCCGGCTACTTTTTGGTTGCAGCCATCATTGTTGTTTTGGCGGGCCCGGGCTGGATTCGAACCCGCCACCTTAGGTGTATGTGGCTGGTGCTTTAGCCACTTGAGCTACAGGCGCCCAGCCCCTGGCTAATTTTTGTAGAGATGGGATCCTGCTGTGTTGCCTAAGCTGCTTTTGAACTCCCAGACTCAAGTGATCCTCCCACCTCAGGTTCCCAAAGTGCTGGGATTAAGTGAGCCACCACGCCTATAATGAGTGGCCCCCCAGATGTTCATATGGATAAGTTCTGTTGAACTTTTAAGAAATAACTAATTCTACCTTATATGCGTTGCTATAAAAAAAAGCAAAACCCAAACAAGCAAAAAAGCAGCAGCCAACCCAGCTTAAGTTTTAAGTGTTATCTTGGGTATATAAAGCAGATAAGGGGGCAGTGACTGTGGCTCAAGGAGTAGGGCGCCGGCCCCATATGCCAGAGGTGGCAGGTTCAAACCTGGCCCTGGCCAAAAACTGCAAAAAAAAGCAGATAAGACAATACAAAAAAAAAAAATATAGGTTGTTTCATTTGTGGACATAGATAGCAAATGCTAAAGAAAACATTTGCCGACTGAATTTGGCAGAGTTAAAATAATGATATATCACCTCCAGGCAGGGTGGACCCCAGAAAAGCACCAACATCAGAAAAGCCGTCATGTATTGATTATGTCAATTGATACAGAAAAGCTTTTGATAGGGCTCTTATGTATTGATGATTTTTCAAAAAATTCTTATCACCCTAGAAGCAAAAGAGAAGTTCCTTAATTTGGGAGGGGTTTTTAATAACAAACCCCCCTGGGAAGTATTCCTCGTGGGAAAACTTTACAAGTATGTCCTTTAAGATCAGGAATGAAGCAGGAATGCTAGTTATTGCTGGTACTGCTTACTGCCTGGTGCTGGGGGGCCAAGCTAAAGCTACAAGGAAGGGAAATAAGAGGTGCAAATATTGGGAGGAAGTGAAAACTGTCATTGTTTGCAGATGGCTTGATCATCCACCTTGAAAAATCCACCAAATAAATTGACAAAATAGTAGAGCAAGTAGGAGAGTTTGGCAACGACTGCCAAATTCCACCATTACAACCGATTAGAAGCAGGACAAAGGGCTCAGCGCCTGTGGCTCAAGTGGCTAAGGCGCCAGCCACATACACCTAAGGTGGCAGGTTCAAATCCAGCCTGGGCCCGCCAAACAACAATGACAGCTGCAACCAAAAAATAGCTGGGCATTGTGGCGGGTACCTGTGGTCCAAGCTACTTGGGAGGCTGAGGCAGGAGACTCGCTTGAGCCCAGGAGTTGGAGGTTGCTGTGAGCTGTGATGCCATAGCACTCTACCCAGGG
>CAUYTI010065380.1:0-26131 GCA_963575145.1 Galago senegalensis
TAGCCGGGCGTTGTGGCAGGCGCCTGTGGTCCCAGCTATTTGGGAGGCGGAGGCAAGAGACTCGCTTGAGCCCAGGAGTTGGAGGTTGCTGTGAGCTGTAATGCCACGGCACTCTACCCAGGGGGACAGCTGGAGGCTCTGTCTCAAAAAAAAAAAAAAAAAAAAAAAAAAGCAGCAACTTAGACCAGGTGTGGTGGCTCCTGCTTGTAATCCTAGCACTTTGGGAGGCTGAGGCAGGGGGCTCACTTAATGCGTTCTAGACCAGTGTGGGCAACATAGTGAGACCTCATCTCAAAAAAAAAAAAAAAGAGCAGCTTAGAAACCATAGAAGCTTAATTTATGTTATTTAATGATAGTAACATTCACCCTGGAGATCCCTCAACTAATTAGAAATTCTTTTTAAATTTTAGATAGTACCTGAGAGAAAGAAGACTCAAGTTCCAGTAAAAAGCCTGAATATTTCAAACAGTTTGCTGCAACAATGTGAAACAAAGAAAGCTCCCCAGATGTCAAGCTTTTCTGAGCTTCAAATCTACAGGAGAGCTTTTTCTTGATTGACTAAAACAGGAAAAAAGGGTAAGAATTAAAGCTATCTGGTCAAATAAGTGGACAGGTTAGTAATGACTTACTTTGTCACTCTCGGTAGAAATTTTATGACAATTCTACACATGTAAGAATGTATAAGCTTCTTCAGCACAATTTTCATTTCTAGCTTTGAAACTGTGAAGACTTCTTCCCTACAAATAATAAAGACTAACCCTGAAACAGAAGTTAATGTTGCATTCAGACAAGTCACAAATAATTTCAAATATTAAAAAATGTACACACGACATGTATATTATGCACATGATGATGGATTGCTTTGTATCAATTTGGTTCATACTGTGACATATTTCCTCTCCCTCCTGTTTGTTAGAAGATTATGACCCAATTTCCTTTGTTCCTCTTAGAGGATTTTTTTTTAATTTTGCTTTCAATCATCTTAGTTTGAAGTTTTTTTTTTCCTTTTATTTATTTATTTATTTTTTATTGAGACAGAGTCTTACTTTGTGGCCCTCAGTAGAGTGCCATGGCATCAAAGCTCATAGCAACCTCCAACTCTTGGGCTTAAGTGATTCTCTTGCTTTGGCCTCCCAAGTAGCTGGGACTACAGGCAACCACCACAACACCTGACTTTTTTTTGGTAGAGACAGGGTCTCACCCTGGCTCTAGCTCAGGCTGGTCTTGAACCTCTGAGTTCAGGGCAATCCACCTGCTTCAGCCTCCCCAGACTGCTAGGATTATAGACACGAGCCACCATACCCGGCCTCCTCTTACAGTTTTTAAAAGAAATTGACCCAATGCTCCAGCTTCTTGCATTTTCCTGTTTCTATGACTGCTCTTTCTCACTTGAGGATCCTGCTTTTTGTCTCCAAATCCAGGTATGAGGGTTCACAACAACAGAATTCTGAGTCTGGGCCAACAGAATGGAATGGCCAGGTGTGAGTGACATGGTGGCTGTCAGGTCCTAAGAGAGGATAGCAATAGGCAGGGTTACTCAAGAACCCATCTATCCACCTGTGTCTACTTTTGGCCACTTTGTTGTCTGTTATATACATATTGAGAGAAAAGGTCCTGCTGTCGCCTAGGCTGGAGTGCAGTGGCAGCATCATAACTCACTGTGGATTCTTGGGTAGCTGGGACTGCAGGTGTGCACTCCCACACCTGGCTCCTTTTTTTGAGAGATGGAGTTGGTAGGAAGAGAGGAAGGCAAACAGATGGCAAGGCGGAGGAAGTGGCTAAGGGTGAAGAGCAGGATCCCATCAGAATGCAGAAAAGAAACCACAATATCAGACATCTGTGGCTAGAGACATCTCTCTGGTTGGAGCATGCACAGTGAGATCTTCTAGTGACGGTAACTGACTCTAGGCTGATTAGCATTATAGTTTTGACTCCCAGTGTTTTTTTGTGAAGAATTCTGGGAAGACTCATGTATAGAAAGAAAACAGTTATATAACCCTGACCTGCTATGTAACCTGTTATTTAAAACCAACCTGTCGATCACCCAAAGGTGGGGAAACAGCAACCAATCCTACCCAGGAGAGAGGTGGGACAAACTAGTAAATATATAAAAGATGGTGCATACTAAGACATCGGCATCTTCTCCATTTGTGGAGAATGACCCATCTCTCCCTGTGAGATATACTTTCACTTTGCAATAAATGCTGCATGTGTGAGACTGCTTTGCATCAGTTCAAATCGGTACCAGTCCTCATTCCTGACCCCGGGAACTGAGGACCAGGGAACAGCAAGACAGACCTCACAGGGTCTCTCTCTGTTGTCCTGGCTGGTCTCAAACTCCTAGGCTCAAGGGATCATCCTGCCTTGGCCTTCCAACATGCTGGGGTTACCAGGTATGAGCGCCTGGGCTTTTGTCCACTTTGAAGAAGAAACTTCTGAATAGACCATTATTGGTGTTAGTCTTCCTCATTCTTACTAACAGATGTTAGATGTTTGATTTTAGAAGAGAAAGAAGAGAGGGATATTTCTTAGACTTGTCACTGTGTTTGTGTTATTCTTTTGTTCTTTTGGTCCTTATCACAGTCTAGTTTCTGTAACTAATAAGTTTCTTACAGAAGTCTTCTCATACCTCCCTGGAATTCTATTTATTCGATTCTTTTTTTTTTTCTTCTGAGACACAGGCTTATTTTGTCACCCTCAGTAGAGTACTATGACATCACAGGTCACAGCCACTTCAAACTCTTAGGCTCAAGTGCTCCTTCTGCCTTAGCCTCTCAAGTACCTGGAACTACAGGCACTCGCCACAGTGCCTGGCTATTTTTAGAGATGGGGTCTTGCTCTTGCTCTGACTGGTCTCGAACTCTTAAACTCAAGCAGTCTACCTGCCGTGGCCTCCCAGAGTGCCAGGACTACAGGCGTGAGCCACCACACCCGGCCTCTGCACACTTCTTTTTATGAACAAATAGAACACACTGAAAGCTCTGACTTCACCATTATATGGAATATATCCAAATAATACAAACTTTGTATACCCTTAATATTTTTGAAAAAATTTTACAAGTCACATTAGAATGTAAGATTTGTAAAATCAACAAATGTGCCTGGTTCTTTAAAAAAAAAAATAGGGTCTAGGCTCAGTGCCTATGGCTCAAGTGGCCAAGGCACCAGCCACATACACCTAAGGTGGTCGGTTCAAATCCAGCCTGGGCCCACCAAACAACAATAGCTGCAACCAAAAAAATAGCCAGGTGTTGTGGTGGGCGCCTGTGGTCCCAGCTACTTGGGAGGCGGAGGCAGGAGACTCGCTTGAACCCAGGAGTTGGAGGTTGCTGTGAGCTGTGATGCCACAGCACTCTACCCAGGGGGACAGCTTGAGGCTCTGTCTCAAAAAAAAAAAAGAGGGGGTGTGTAAAGAGTAAAACCTTGTTTTAAACTGTTTCCTTAATATTCACAAGGTAACATTGTTTCCCATACATATATAAAATTAAACTACTTAAAATTAAATCATTTATTTATCATAGCTATTAGATGAAATAGCTATGTGTCTTTTAAAATATATTTATGCCCTTTATAGCAATAACATAAACACTTATTCTGAAATTAGAGTGTGCAGTGGCTCAGGCCTGTAATCCCAGCATTCTGGGAGGCCAAGGGTAGGTGGATCACCTAAGCTTAGCAGTTTGAGACCAGCCTGAGCAAAAGCCAGACCTTGTCTCTAAAAATAGGTAGCACTGTGGCAGGCACCTGTAGTCGCAGCTACTCGGGAGGTTGAGGCAAGAGGATTGCTGGAGCCCAAGAGTTTGAGGTTGCAGTGAGCTATGTCGACTCTACCAAGGCAACAAAGTGAAACTCTGTCTCAAGAAAGGAAAGGGAAGGGAAGGTGCAGGGAGGGGAAAGGAGAGAAAGGAAAGGAAAGGAAGAAAGAAAAAAGAAAGGTTGGAACCACAAATAGGGGAGCAAACCAACAGGATCAACAGAAGTCCCCTCTGGGCTACTAAGGGTCCTTACTTCAGAGCTTAAAGTCATTTATCTAACAGTGGATAGACTAATACACAGAAGCTAATATAACAATTGCAAAAGGCTCCTGGGTCTTAGTTCTCTGACCAAATATTTGCATTCTGTGTCTTGAATAAAAAGTTTTAATTTCTAGTGTTAATAGTACTCACTGATGACTTCTTTAACTTGGTCTCTTTCTTTAAAATGTATGACACAGGCAGGCTAAGTTTTCAGGAAAAGTGTTTAACCTTATAAAGATCTACACATAGGTGCATAGTAAAGTTGGTTGTGTTAAAGTAAAATCAATACCTACAGAAGAGAAAATTAGAAAGGAACTGTGGATTTTCCTTCCCTCTTTTTTTCTTATCACTAGGTCTGGGGAAGTTTGGAACTCTAGGACTCGTTACGTTATAAAAGTCTCCAGGTTTCCATTCTAATGGGTTCCAGCTTTCCTGCTCTGGGGATGAAACTGGCAAACTTAGTAAATCCTTATTTATTTGTCCCAAAGGCCAGGCAGTCCTCTTTCTTCTCTGGTGCTGGTTTCTATTCATTCACCGCCTCTTCTCAGGTTCTTTTGCTGCCCGTCATTAATCTTTCAAGCTACAGCTGGGTGGGTTCAGAACAAAACCATCAGAGGAACTGAAAAATGATATATTTACCTGCACCAACGGGGAAAAAGGGCCCATCAACCTTATCCTTTTAGTGTAATCATACTTTTATTCTACTCACTTTTTAGATAGAAGACAGGAGATATATATACACACACACACATACATATTCACTCTGTGTTTTTATATATATTATTATTCTTTTTACTATCTATCCTCATTTGTAATGAGGTGTAATATATAGAGCTCAGTTAGTTACCATGGAGACACTGGTCCTCTGTTTCTTATCACAGAGCTACACTATCGTCTGGTGTCAGCCAAGGAGGGATGACAAAGGCCTCCCCAAGAGCCTAGCTCTGCAATTACTGAGCAATCAAGCGCCTCTTTTAATAGAGCACATCCAGGTATACATGGCTCCTCACTCAGCATCCTCTTCTCTTCTTTTTAAACCTATACATAGCAGGATGCAGTTACTGAGTATCTTCCTCTGTTGGGCAGCCTGTTTATTTAGGATTTCAGTAACATTCTTTAGTTTCTATGACAGAACTCACTAGCTATCACCCTCTTTGTTTTTAAAACTCTCATTTTTTTTTTGGCAATTATTATTTTCTCCTAAGGATACACAGTGATCTTCCTTTAATGCATTAATCTGTTCTGATGGTTTATCATTAACTGACAAAGTGAAGGAATGGATCCATGTAAATCACTGTCTCTAAATTTCCTTAGTCCTGAGTGTCCCTAATTTCTCTACTAAATTGATGAAGCTATCAACAAAAAATAAAAACCCTGAGTGATCAGCATTCATTCTTTGTCTTCTGATGGTGATGTGAGACATTAAATGAATTGAATGTATAGAAGAAACAAAAAGCCTAATTTTTTAAAAATAATTTTTGTTTTATTTGGGGGTGGGCTTGACTCTTCTACAAATTTACCTTGGATACTCATACTCAGACATTCTAAAGTCACTTGGAAACTTGGGGTCTAATACGGTATGAACTAGTCACTGCAGCATTCAAATCAGCCTGAATCTTTTGCTGTAGATTTAGACAGGCTTCTAACAGTAACAACTACGTAAGGGTTGGCCTGTGTGGTGCTTATAATGTTACCAAATACACAGCTGTCTACTTGTTTGTCTTTGATTTAGCTCAAAAGTTATAGAACTTTGCTACCATGCCCTTATTCCCAAGAAGAAGGAATCAGGAATTCCCTGAAGAAGGAATTCAGGTGTCTAAATTATGGTTGGAGTGAGGAGAGATAGAAATATCTGCTAAAAATGTATGTGACACAGTCACTGCTCTGAGTAAAACTTAAATTGGGGAAACAAGCCTTTAAACTAATGTACCAGGCTCAGTAACATGAATTAGACAGCAAAAAAGTATACAGTACTAGGGGTTTAGGGGGGCCCATCAAGCCCTGAGTAGTGAGATTTAATGGAAGAGGTGAGATTTGAGATTAGTCTTGAAGAAAGGAAAGGTGAAGTAAGGAGAACAGCAGAAACTTAAATGTATTACAGCAGTGGGGATGGTCATGGTCGTCGCAGAAGATGACAGTAATGTTAGCATTCCTGAAGCAAGAAAACTTGAGTTTCAAGAAAACTTCTAGAATCAGTTCAGGTAAAGTCCTTCCTTTTCTTTACTAGGAAGGAAGGATTAGGGGGTGGGGGATGAGGAAGAAAGAAGGAAAGAAAGAAAGAAGGAAAAGTAGAAAAGAAAGAAGGGGGGAGAGAGAGAGACGGGAGAGAGAGGTAGGAAGAACAATTAGATTCAAAATGACACAATAAAGGGGAAAAAAGGAGAGGTTGCCTTTGTGTAAGTGGAGAACAAAGTGGTTTTGCAGATAGAATGTGAACACATTCTGTGCTCTGAGTCCTATATGCCAAAAATGGTATTAATTAGATAAAAATGAATGACTGGAGATCAGCCAGATGCAGCTCAGATCACGAGCTCTACATGCAAGCATTTTCTCCTGTGCTGTGGAATCCTTGATATAGCTACACAATATGTATAGGCTTTGTCAGGAGTGTGACAGGAACCTGAGTTAATGGTAGGTTTTTAACAGACCACTGACTCCTGGCATTTTTGTTACCAAAAAGATGATCTCATAAATACAAAGTGTCTTTGAGCTGGACACCAGAGAAAAAGATATTTGATCAGTGGTCTGAGCTGAAGGGAAAGCCAGCGTAAAAGTTTATTGGGAGTCCATGAACAAGTTTGCAGAAAAGGTTTACTGGCAGGTGATTGAAAAGAACAAAGATCTTCATGATGACATATAGTAAGTGCTCCATAAACATCTATTCTGTGAGTTAGCACTGAGCTAAACACATCATGTTCCTGATTTCACATAATCCTACAAGATAAATAGTAGTCACCTCTAACAGATTATAGAAGAGGAAAGTGAGGTTCAATGAGTTTAGGTAATCTGCTCACAATGATCCAAATCTATTACAACAAAGGTAGCATTTGCTTCAAAATATATAATTACCATATTATCTATTTCTTTAGCATTAAAAAAATTTTTTTTGAAAACGTTACGATCAAAAGGCATATAAGGGGCCAATGCAGTGGTTCACACCTGCAATCTTAGCACTCTGGGAGGCCAAGGTGGGTGGACTGCCTGAGCTTATAGGTTCAAGATCAGACTGAGCAAGAACGAGACCCTGTTTCCAAAAAATAGCCGGGCATTTTGGAGAGTACCTGTAGTCCCAGCTACTTGGGAGGCTGAAACAAGAGAATTGCTTGAGCCCAAGAGTTTGAGATTGCTGTGAGCTCTGCACCCTAGCACTCTACTGAGGGAGACAAAATGAGACAGTCTCAAAAAAACAACAACAAAAAAAAAGAAAGAAAGAAAAGGGATATAAGAAATAATATGTATTTCCTTTGTCAAGAAAGGAAATAAAAATTGGAGAGGATATTTCTGCATAAGGAGGAATGGAAGCATGGTATTTATAGGGAAATATTTCTTAAGACAATAGGAGAAAGTAATAAAAAAGTCAAGATAATTCTCATCTTTAAAATGTTTCATCTTAGGTGGGGTGCAGTAGCTCATGCCTATATTCTTAGCACTCTGGGAGGATGAGACCAGTGGATCGCTTGGGCACTGGAGTTGTAGAACAGCCTGAGACAGAGCAAGACCCTGTCTCTAAAAATAGTCAGGCATTGTGGAGGGCGCCTATACTCCCAGATACTCAGGAGGCTGAGGCAAGACAATCGCTTGAGCCCCCAAATTTGAGGTTACTGTGAGCTGTGACACTATGGCTCACCAAGTGTGACAATCTACCAAGGGTGACAAAGTGAGACTCATCTCAACAAATAAATAAAATGTTTCATCTTGCCTTTAAGGGACTGATGCAAAAAAAAAAAAAAAATCAGAAATAAACAAGATTTAGTATTTCTTATTTTCATTCATTTGCTATTCTGTGGCTGTAAGATTAGACCTGGTTCTTCTTGTCATTTCTTAAATATTCCTTATTCCTTCCACCTGGAATTTACAGCTGATTTCTTCTCAACACCCATGTCTCAGTTCAGATATCTGTTCTTCAGATTGTCATGGCCAACCTATGTTTCTCAGTTTCACCTGTTCTCCCCTTTTCCTGCACCCCACTAAAAATTCCATTTCGTCTCTTTTTACTACACTTAATCATTATCTGAAGCTCTTTCTTTTTTATGTTTTATTTTATATTTTATTTATGTATTATGTATAAAACGTTATTCATATGAATACAAAGTTTGACTCATTACTTTCCAGAACTTAAAATAGTTGGTACATACTAAGCACTTGTTAAATATTTACTGAATGAAGAATGATGACTATACCAGCCAAGGGGAATAAGGCAAACTTAAAACACAGACAGTTAGGAAAGGTTCACAATTTAGAGGTGCTTACATATATTTTAATAGTCAGCATCTACCTGGCAGCTAATCTGTATATCAACTGGTTATATGAAAACACCTACAAACCAGAATTCTTCTTGTTAATAAGAGCCTTATTTGCATGAAGGCCCTCAGTTCAATTGAAATTCTGGGCATATTTGTATACCCAGTTGCTGTTTAAACTCCTTTCAAAGCATTGGTAAGAAGGACTTTCAGAAGAACACAGAGAAAAAACAAAATTTGTATCAATGAGTTCTGAAGCCATTTCCAACAGACAATAAAGTTCCTGCTTTTATTTGCCAGAAATATCCCTGTGAACACTGAGGTTTTTAATTTATGCTTTTCTGACTAGTACAACTTATACTAGTCTAAACAGCTAGAAGAGAACACTACAGTTTAACAAATGAAAAGGAGGTAGTCAAAACAGGTAACTTTTAAAATTTAAAATGCAAAGTTAGTTTGGAATTTTCTGGGTTATCTAAGGAGACAATGACACTCAGGATTGAGAGTTCAATCTCACATTCTTTATGTTGATATATTTTCTTTCCTGATATATCCAAGAATTAGGATAAATTCTTCATGCATTTTATCCCATTCCAGTTTCACTGGTGTGGTGTCGCACTGAAGAACTAGCCCCTTGTCTCCCACTATAGACCTTGGCAAGAATCAATGTTTTCGGAATTGGTACAAGGTATATGTAGTAAACTGTTCTCTAAGATGAGAAGCAATTACATTTTAAAAACACTGGGGGGCCAGGCACAATGGCTCATGCCTGTAATCCTAGCACTCCAGGAGGTCAAGGTAGGTGAATCACTCGAGCTCAGTTCAAGACCTGCCTGAGCAAGAGCAAGACCCTATCTCTACTAAAATAGAAAAAATTAGCTGAGCTTTGTGGCAGGCACCTGTAGTCTCAGCTACCTGGGAAGCTGAGACATGACAATCACTTGAGCCCAAGAGATTGAGGTTGCTGTGAGCTGTGACAATGCCACGGCACTCTACGCAGAATGATAGACTGAGACTCCATCTCAAAAAAATAAAAACTAAATAAAAACACTGAATTATTGGCATCCCCACTGCCAAATGATTTTCTGTTAGTTTTCATTTGCAGAATGAGACTCAAGTAATAAATATCATTTAGAAAACCCTATGTTGGGCTTAATGAAGAGATTCCCAAGTCCTTTCAATATCTCCAAGGGGAGTCTGGACACTTTTCGTGTACTGATGACTGAAGGCTTTTCCTTATGAGACTTTTCAACAAGAGGCAGAGACCACAGCCATCCTTCATTGACTTCCATCCAGATACTTGCTCTTACCTCATCAAGGAGTTCCATCTTATTTTTAGGACATTACATATTGTTTCAAACCTCCTTTCACTATAAGAAGTGAAAACAGATGTAGTTCCTTGGACCTACTTGGTAGAAAAGACAATCCCACTTCTGCTGTAGTCTCCAGACAGAAGAGTCCTTCCTAACTGGCAGCAAATTACTAATAATTCTCTTTTTGTGATGTTATTATTGTGCAAATGTACATCCCATTATATATTCATCAACTGATAATTTAAAAGATTTATGTCCATAAACAGCATGTTTATCTTAGAAACATTTCTAGCAATTTCACCTTAAAAATTTGCAATATGGTTCATTTGACTAAAAAAGAGCTGTTTTAAGTAAAATACAATGTTCAATGCATCATATGAAATTCTTTTAGGAAAGGCTTTTGGCTTTTTATCACCATGCCAGAGCAGGTGCAAGGTGATAAGAGAAAGCTGATCGGATTAGCACATAGGGCAGTACTTAGTGAACTGCACATGGGTAAACAATATAGTAAGGAGACCCTTAATACACTCAATAATGGTATCAGGAAATTGCAATAGAATATAGCAAATGGTGGTGCAAGAATGCATCTCTGAAAAGCTATGCAAAGCCTTTGAGATTACCCCAAAGTAAAAGAAACCCCCTCCATTGCTTTAGTAGTACCTAAAGTTAACAAATCCTGGTTTCTGCCCCCTCCTCTCCTTTTTTTGATTTTAACAAGCTGTTTTTATCAAATAGGAATTTAAAAACAAACAGTAACAGAAAATTAACAATAGTGGTAACATCCAAGAGGTATATATGTCAGCAGGAAATGGTAAATAAAATGAATAAAAAGCCAAATTCTGGTCTTTAACCTTCAAAAACACGTTTAATCTCCATTCTGTAAGTATGTATTCAAGGAATTGTCATGATAAATTAATGATTTCTTTTTCAACTTCAAACTATTTCACTAAGAAGATAGTATATGCAGTATAACTGATGAGTAAATAAGTACACTAAGATTTATACAAACAAGTGAATGTTCTCCTTTACATTAGTACCTGGGGGAATTATACATCTATTTCACTTACAAATGTACTATACATTTTTAATCTTTTTTGCAAATCGCCTTTGGGTTGTCATTAGTGATTAGTTTTAAAAGCCATACAACAAAATTTGTCTCATTACTTTTTAAATATCTTTTTTTTAACCAAAAATTCCCCACCTTGGTCACTAGACTTATTTCCAAATGGCTTTATTATTTTAAAAAAAAAATTGGGTCTCACTCTGCTGCCCAGGTTGGAGTGCAGTGGTATAATTGTAGCTCACTGAAATCTCAAACTCCTGGGTTCTAGCAATATCCCTGTCTCAGCCTTCTGAGTAGCTAGGACTACAGGTATGTACCACCATGCCTGGCTAATTATTGTAGAGATGGGGGGGTCTTGCTTTGGTGTCCAGGCTGGTCTTGAATTCCTAGCCGTAAGTGATCTTCCCATCTCAGCCTCCCAAAGTGCTGGGATTATAGGTATGAGTTTACTGCCACCAGCACCAAATAATTTTTGATTGTTTCAAAAACAGAAACCCTCAGTTCAAACACATGAAAGGTTGTATGCGCATGTCCTGAGGTCCTTGAAGTGCCTCTTGTGTCCATGGTCTCCTTTAATTCCCAAAGCTAATGCCCTCATCCAAGCTGGCATCTCCCTTTCCCAAGATCGCTTTTAACTGGTGTCTCTCTCTGATGATCAGTTGTCCACAGTACTGCCAGGATCACACTCTCAAGGCATAGCCTCTAACTTTTCACTGTCTTGCTCACAAACTTTCAGAGACTTCCAGTACAACAGGAAAGATTTTCCACTCTCTTTTCTTCTAACACATATGGTGCTATGTGCCAGGCATTGCTTTAGATGCATTATATATTCCTCATATCAACCCTATGAGGTATATACAAATATTATTCCCATTTTAGAGAGGAAACTAAGACATGGACTTCAAGGATGCAATTATGTTTCAGCACTGAGATTAGTAAAGGGACTCTAGCTCCAGAGTTTTATCTCCATCTTTCTGTTCCTGCCTCATCTAGTATTCACCATTCTCCAACTGAACCAAGTGATTTTCTATTTTGCGGTCTTTACTTACAGTTTTCTCTTTACCACTCCCCTCTCCCATATTTTCCTATCTAATCTCTGTATTCATCAAGATCCATCTGAAATGCTACCTCTCTTCCATAATACAACAATAAGTATGTTGTATTTCAGATTAATTTGCACATATGTTGCTAAATTATAACACTTACAAGAATGGAACTATGACTTATTTCTCACTGTTCTCTTTTAGCACTTAGTTGTTATTAACACAGGTAGATTGGGGGGCAATTGCTACCACTGGAAGTGCATGACCTGCTAATGGGTGAAATCATGATTTTAAAAAATACATACTGTAGACACACAATCAATGTTAATAGATTTGAAATGATAACCATATGAAAAATACTGTACCAAACCCAGGCTCTGCAGGCAGTTCCAGAGCTGTTTTGGACACTGAAACAATAAACATATATTGTATTCTAAAACAATCATTTTGAAAATGACAACAGGCTCAGCGCTGATAGCTCAATGGGCTAAGGCGCCAGCCACGTACACCTAAGGTGGCGGGTTCAAATCCCCAGCCCGGACCCGCCAAACAACAATGATGGCTGCAACCAAAAATAGCCGGGCGTTGTGGCGGGCGCCTGTGGTCCCAGCTACTTGGGAGGCAGAGGCAAGAGACTCACTTGAGCCCAGGAGTTGGAGGTTGCTGTGAGCTGTAATGTCACAGCACTCTACCCAGGGGGACAGCTTGAGGCTCTGTCTCAAAAAAAAAAAAAAAAAATGACAACAGATTTTTATGGATCCAGCTATTATTTATTAAATACCTACTATACGCCAAGCATAAAAGATATGAAAATACAAAAATAAAAGTTCTAGAATGTTTAACCAAAAAAAGATCAGTCTAGGCCCCTCATACTTTTTTTTTTCTTTTGAGACAGAGTCTCACTTTGTTGCCCTCAGTAGACTGCCATGACATTATAGCTCATAACAACCTCGAACTCTTCGGCTCAAATAATCCTTCTACTTCAGCCTCCCAAGTAGCTGGGACCACAGGTGCCCACCACAGCTCCCAGCTATTTTTAGAGATAGGGTCTTGCTCTTGCTCAGGCTGGTCTTGAACTCCTGAGTTCAAGCAATGCACCTGTTTTGGCCTTCTAGATTGCTAGGATTACAGGCATGAGCCACTGTGCCTGGCCAGCCTCTCATACTTATAAGGGAAGGAAAGTATATTAGGAATTCTCCTGTGGTATAGGATATATACCACAAAAAAATATACCAACAAGGTATAGGTCTCCTTCCGGTGAGGATAATAAGGAGGAACCCAAAGAAAAAGTCCGAAAAACAATGAGAAATAATGCATACAACCCCAGGGAAAGAAAAGTCTCATATTTTACATATGTAACATGTAATAGCTGCTATCTGTGGAATTTGTGGAAATTTAAGATTTCTGGGCAAAGATGCCATACTAGTTCAAAATATGAACAAAGACAAAAGCTTTGCCTGTCATCAAAAACGCAACTTTAAAAGGAAATTAAAGAACAAAAAATGAAAGAAATGCAGCTCCACTATATCTATTAAGGGGTATGTCTGAAGCTGTGCAATTTCATAGCTCTCAATATGATAACCTAAAAGAGAAGCATTTTTAAGAATTGCAGATTTTTCTTTATTTTCACAGATGCTGCTTCTATTTTGAGCCACTACTTTTCCTCTTCCAATGAAAGAAACCCAATCAAAATGTTCCTGTTCCTTCAGTTTTTGTTTATTTAATTAACATGATTTTCTACATGATTGATTATAAAGGCCATAATTATATTATCAAATCCCTGTCAAAGTAACAACTTAATGTAAAATGTTAACACTTCACAGTGTTTAAATCCAAAACAATATAAAAACCTCTGTGTATGAATAAGGTGAATTTATTCAGAGTATTTACTTCCTCTAGAATGTAAAAGAACGTTTTAGGTCCCTTTATTATTTATACTATTGTAAAAAGAAACCGTTTGCAAGCCTTTGTAAATAGTAGATGGCTGAGCCAAAGTAAGGTACTTTTCAGATGAATTTATAAAGAGAACCACCTATTATGAAACTAGGAAAGATAATATGACAAAGGAATAAGATAACACCAGCAAGGTACATACAAGCAGGTAACATTTAAAATATTTTGGGATAGTGCAATCAGAAAATTGTGTAGGTAGAAAAGATCAGAATATTCTCTTTCCTTTGGCTGGGAACACATGTCCACACTCATTCTAGATTAATTAAGAATATTCTTTGTTTTCAGCCTCTCAGAGTTGGAGATTCTATCATCCTCTTTAGTCATTCATGCTGTGTTTATGCTCCATTTAAGTCTATTTCTTTTCTTCTGTCCTAAAGACGGAGAACTAGCAACTGCCCTTTCTGTTGCAAGAGGCTTTCTGTACTTGAAGATAATAAGGCTGATGAGTGATTAAACATTATCTCCAGAATAAAAACAAAGTAGAGAGGGGGTTTTTTGTTTCTTTAAGGATATACTTTAATATTGACCACATAATATTCAAAATCCTTATAAGTGAATGTGGGGAGAGGAAAGGAATACTCAAGAATAAAGGTATAGTAGGCTAGATGGAATGGAAAAATAAAGGCTACAAGGAAAATTATAAAGAAAATAGATTCATGGAGGCCTCCAAAAATAAGATTTGAGTGCATATTATATGCAAGGCACTGTACAGAGACCTTTATATAGTTGTCCTTATCACCATCAGTGAATACTTATTGAATCTGTACTTTGTGATACAGACTATTCTAGGTGCTTTTCATGCATGAATTCACAGCATCTTCAAAACATCTGAATGGCAGGATTATAGCCATATGTATATGTGCACACACACATTTATACACACACACACACACACACACACAGAGTTATCATGAACCTACATTTTGGTTCATATATTTCATGATTTTATATATTCCGTGCTTTCTATAAGGCACATATCATTATTTCTATTTGACAGATGAGAATACTGAGGATCACAGACTAAATAACATGCTCATAACAATAACTGGTAAGTGACAGAGCCGGGATTTAAACACAGAACTGTCTAATTCCAAAGTATTAACTACAGTTAAGTCTCTGCCTAACATCCTCAATAGGTTCTTAGAAATTGTGACTTTAAGTAAAACAATGTATAATGACATAATGTTGTTTATTGTGACACTGATGCAAAACAAAAATTGTTATATTTTGTTTCACTTAACATCACAATATTCAAGAACCTGTTGATGATGTTAAGTGAGGACCTACGGCATGTGTTTAACTGGATTGAGAGAAAAAAACGAGTAAATACTAACACAGAGTGCTTATCACGTGCCAGGCACTGTTCAAAGTGTAAGTATGACTCATAATCCTCATAACAACCCTGTGAGAATGGGTACTGTGTGTATTATTATTTCCATTTCACAGATGAGAAAACTGAGACAGAAACTACTGTACCTAGAGTCATTCATCTGTTAATAAGGAAACTGGAACTCAAACCTAGGAAGTCTAGCTCCAGAAGTCGTGTTCTTACCTAAACACTATTCTGACACTTGTAACTGAAATATATAACAGAAACAGTTATTTGGAAAACTGAAAACAGTCTCACAGGTAAATATACATGGACACCATCACATAGCTAATTTTTATTGAGCACTTACTAAACTCTTCTGGTGGACACTGGGATGTTCACCCTGCTTTCTCTTTAGGAATAAAGGACTTATTTCCATGTCTAATGAGAGTGCTAAAAGAAAAAACAGTCATCAGTTGTCAGCTCTCAGCTGGAAAAAAAGCGTTCCTGTGGGTTTGGCTGAGGTCTTTGTTGGAAATGTGCTACAGCTCAGCTTTAGCAGATATTGACAGCAAGCCCTAATAAATACCCTGAATGTTAATTTCCACCTCAAAGTCTGCTTCCTTGGGAAATGTACCAGTGACAATGCTTTACAAAATCTCATTTAACTCACAAGATCCTATGAATTAGGTGCTATTATCCCATATACTCATTTTATAAATGAATATATTAAAGCTGAACTTGCCTAAGGTCACATAGCCAAAGCCAGAATTTGAACTGAGATTATCTACTTCTATGTATGATATCCTAAGAGATACAGAACAGTGTTAAAAGATGGGATGGGATGGGATGGGATGGGATGGATAGGGTGGGGTGGTGTGGGATGGAATGGAGTAGGGAGGGATGGAACCAGATGGGGAGGGTTGAGGTAGCAGCACAGAGCCATAGCTTTCTCATGAGTTATAGTAGTATATAATCACAGATTTTATTCAATGCTGTAAATTTCCAGGTGCTTTTATCCATCTTAATTTTATCACTTTTTCCAGGACAGATAGATTCAAGACATAAATAAATCTCTTGACTCACAGGTAGGCTTAAGTTACATAAAATCTACTTTTTTAAATTACTTTTCTTTTTTTTTTTTTTTGTAGGTAAGGACAATTTCCCATATTTCCAATGGAGGAGATGGAAAAATTACAGCTAAAAAAAATCCCAATATTTAAGTTATCCTCTCAGAATTTGTATGTCCTCAGTACATCTTTGATTTCACTTAAAATATAAAGTAAACCTAAAATATACCCAGACGTAAGAGGGCCTGGAAAACCCTGTTCAGAGAAAATGGGATGCAGTTAGCAAAGATTACATGCATCAGTGAACTGTACTAAATTGAACACTTTTAAATGCCAGAGATTTTCTCCATGAAACTGGGGAGTTTGAAAGAAAAATCAATAATGTTAGGGAAAGGAAACCCATCTTCTCACATCTCTAATTAGTCATAGCAGAATTTGGTGGATTTCCATATTACAACTGGATCAAACTTGTGAAATTGGTTTTGATCCCGGACTACTTTGGTACATCTTCCAGAAGAAGCTCCACTCCAGACAATCAAAGGCTTTTCAACCTTGAATGACCCTCCAGATCACTCTTTCTGTTTGCACCCAGTCTATATTATGTTCAGTGCCTGTACTGCAGCAAATCTCCCTGGAATTACCCTGTGTAAGCTCCATTTATAAGAACAGGCAAAGGATCTTCAAAACTAGGTATCTTCAAGTTTAGCTTGAGCCTTCAAAATCTATATTAGTAAGTGAAACCAGGCATAAAGAGGCACAGTTCTTCTGATCTTTTATTTTTTAATAAATTGAATATTGCCCATATTGTTTATATTAGGGCATGAACCCCTCTATAAAGTCACTGCCCAAGTCTAATAATGAAGTAGGTAAAGGTTCCTGCATTTTTCTGAATAATCAATATCAAAGCTGCTGATGCAAATTTATTTGAACTCCAGGGAACATATCCTTTGAAGTTCTGGGAAAATTTTAAATATAGTGTGCAAATCAATAAATGAACAAAAATATCTCTGTCAATGTGTTCATTTTTATTCAGAGAGGAAATACATCTTTAAGTGTAATCTCTCTCTTACTCCCTCTATGAACCCTTTCCCCAATCATCTCTTTTACAAAAGAAAGTCATGACAATCAGCTCAACGTAAAACATCCTTTTGGCCATAATTATAAGTGGTGCAGTGGCACCTGGCTGAACAGGCCAACTCTTCAAGCCCTAAAGAGTCTTCCTCTTTTTAGCCTTTTGTAATGTTCGCCTATATCTCTTTTCCCATCATTTCACACACAAGTTTCGGAGCCTGAGCTAACTGGGATGGTTTGAGGGCATTTTCAAAAGGACTAATTTGGTGACGTGTCTTGTTTTGAATGGGATGCATCCATGAGATTTAAAAAATATTTTTTCATTACTGCCTATTTTTACAGTCCACTAAGCAAAAATACAAAGCAATTTTTTTCTTACCCCCATTTTCCCTTTCTCCCTTCATTCTCTTTCTTCTCCTGTGGAGTTCAAATTAAAAAAAGGTGAAAATTGAAGCTGCTGTACACAGGCGATTGCAACATGCATATTTGATTTTTATGATGGATCTAAATTGCTGAATAAGGCCATGGAACAAAGGGAGACTGCAGCTTCCTGCCCATCACATGCAGCCACTGAATACAGAACAAAAGCTTTGGCCATTAGGGGCTCAGCAGGGAGACACATTATATAAATGACTTTGTCTTCTCTGGCCCCTTCCCCCCACTGGGTGCACCGGACAGGGATGGGTATGTGTGTGTATGTATTATGATTTGCTAGGCCAAGACGGAAGAAATCCAGGGTGCAGCGATGGAAATAGAAATGAACAGCACATTATGGTTCAAAAGGGTCACTTGGACCAGTGTGGCTCTCAGCGCTGCGGTCAGAGCACCACCTAAGACAACTACTCCCTTGAGAAACAAACTTACACTGTTCTCAGAGTAACCTGTAGCTTTTCTTTGACTGTTTTGTTTCTTTCACCGGGAATGATGAAGCAGAAGGAAAAACATCTGGGAAAATACGAAGCTCTAGTATTCCAAGGTAACTGGAATTACTGCATAAAGAACAAATCAAAATAGAGTGCACTGTGGCACTAG
Organism: Galago senegalensis; assembly: GCA_963575145.1. Lineage (NCBI taxonomy): Eukaryota > Metazoa > Chordata > Mammalia > Primates > Galagidae > Galago > Galago senegalensis. The sequence goes on from CAUYTI010065380.1 coordinate 18,331, forward strand.
TTTCCTAGGAAAACACACTCTAATTCCTCCTTCCAGCCTCAAGGCTTTTCTTTTGGCAGGAAGAGAGAAGATATCAATAAAAATATCCTAAGATATCACAGAGCAGAGTCAACCTATTTTTAGGGGCCCCCTGTGGTGCTGACTTGAATATGCGCTACTGTTTTACCTAGTGTGAAAAGAAACACCAGCAATCCTGCACACACTCAACAATCTTGGCATAGAATTTCTGTTTTATAGAAAGATTTTAGCAAGCTTCACTAAGGTGAATCATTTTATTACTGGTAATATTACTGAAATGGGTAGGCAGTAAGAGAATTTCTGCAGATTCTAGATTGAATCACGGAGTGTACATATTAAAAGTGACACAGTGAACTGGGAACAGGTCAGGACCGATATCCAGGTCACTGGGCACCCACTTCCACCACCACTATCACTACACATTTCATGTGGGGAAATAGCTCAACAGTAAGCTTCTAGTTTAGAAATTGTACTAAGATTTTCCAACAGTCCTCCAACTCTCCAATATGGATGGAGAAAGCAGTCCTACTGTGAACCAGAGTAACTGAACGCTTGTCTATCATATGTGCAAAACAAGAACTGAGCATTCTTGGAAACAATGAGTCCCGAAAACAAACCCAGCATAAGCATACATCCTGAAATCACCTAACAATAACTGAATCTTGTAAAGCCAGCTAAGGGAAATGCCACGAGACAACTACCATTTGTCACATACCATCATTACTCTGTCAGAATCAGCCATTCATTTAAAATAAGGTGGAATCTCATGACATGAAAGCTGAGAGGTCATATGGGACAAACAGTGGCTTGTCACTGTAGAGTAATCTAGTTCTGAGCCACAGAGGTCACCAAAAGCCATCTTTCTATGCTGTTTTTTTTGGGTCTCCCTTGAAGGTGGTTATATATATAATGTATCTATGTCTATATATATGTGTCTATTTAATATATAGATATAGATATACTATATATATATATTTAACTGTTGGGGATTCATTGAGAGTACACAGAACCAGGTTACATTGATGGCTTTTGTTAGATAAGAACCCTCTTATATTTGTGTCCTGCCTCCAAAAGGTGTACCATGCCTCTTGACCCCCACTCTCCTTCCCTTTCTCAGCTCTCCCCATCCCCCACCCCCACTGTGTACTAGGACCTTAACTGTCTTATCAGAATTGAGTACATAGGATTCTTATTTCTCTATTTTTGCAATGCTTTACTAAGAATAATGTGTTCCACATCCATCCAGGTTAGCACAAAGGATATAAAGTATCCATCTTTTTGTGGCTGTATAATATTCCATGGTGTAAATATATCACAGCTTGTTAATCCATTCCTAAACAGGCATTTAGGCTGTTTCCACATTTTGGTGATTGTAAATTGAGCTGCAATGAACAGTCTAGTGCAAGTGTTCCTGTGGTAAAAGGATTAAATATATTTTTCATTGGGTGGGAAAGGTTTAAGAAAGAGGTAAGTGGGTAATAGGATGGATAAAGAAGCAGTTGGATGAATAAGTACAAAAAGACTTCTATATAGTATTCATTTATTAAATGAAGGGCCTACTACAATTCCATGTGCTATAGATTCTTTGTTAATAAAACAAATCCAGTCCTTGCCCTAAATATTAGGGCAAGGAAGATATTAAATAGTTACACAAATACCTACATAGATTAACATATGACAAGAGAAAGTACAGCGTTCCATGAGAATGTTAACTGGGAGGAACTATCTCATCCTTCAGGCCTTGGTCTCCCAGATGGTGAGGGTAACAACAGCCATGAGCCACTTCTCTAATCCCAATTGGCTATAGCCAATTCTGCTATAGGCCTTATGCAATTCTAATTTAAATCCTTCAGAGGAAAAGCCAAAGGCCACAAAGCTATTACTGTTCTATCCAATATGGTAACTGCTAGTTACATGTGGCTGTTTACATTTATGTTTAATTTAATTAAAATTAAATAAAATTTAAAAATCAGTTCCTCAGGTATACTAGCTACACTCCAAGTGTTCAATAACCACTATATTGTACATTGCAGCTACAGGCTATTAAATCAAAATTAAATAAAATTAAACATGCAGTTTCCCAGTAGCAGCAGCCATCTTTCGAGTACTCTATTTCAAAGGAGTAGTGGCTGTCATAGTGGACAGTGCAGAGAGAAGACATTCCATCAGACAGCACCGCAAGACTGTCAGTGCTGCACACCTTCTCTTATCCCCTTCTACTTGCTTAGGCTACTCTAGCTGGGCTAGAATCCTTGTTGCTTCTTTTTTTTTTCCTAAGACAAAGTCTCAGTCACCCCAGCACCCCAGGGTAGAGTGCCATAGCTTCATAGCTCATAGCAACCTCAAAACTCTTGGGCTTGAGCAATCAATCCTCTTGCCTCAGTCTCCCCAGTAGCCAGGACTACAGGAACAGGCCCCTATACCTAGTTAGTTATTCTATTTTCAGTAGAGACAGGGTTTTACTCTTGCTCAGGCTGATCTCCAACTCCTGAGCTCACGCAATCTACAGGCCTTGGTCTCCCAGATGGTGAGGGTAACAACCATGAGCCACTGGCCCTTCTTGCAGCTCCTTGAGCATTCCAAATATGCCCCTGCCCCGGGCCCTTGCAGGATTTGGTACCTACTTTCATCTCCAGCCCCCTCTTATGCCACCATCCCAGCTCTTTGTCTCTAGGCTGGCCCTGTCAGCCTTCTTTCTTCTCCCTCAATCCCCAGGTCCCTATGTCACAGGGCTTCATTGATAGTTTTCCCTGCCTACAAGCTTTCTGCCTCCCTGGAAGGCTCCTTCCCCACTTCTTTACCTTTCCTTCAAACATCAGCCCACTTATTACTTCATTAGGAAAGCGTTTTCTGATTAGGTCAAATCCTTAATAGAATCCTGTTACAAACTCACATTCCTTTCTCTCGTAAGACTTATTTCAGTGGCAGTTTTACATTTATTTTGTCATTTTTTATTCATATCAGATTCTTCAAATCTACTAACAGCTCCATGAGGGCAGGGACCATGTCTGTCTGTTTGTGATTCTCAAAAGGTGGCAGAATACATGGAACAAAGTAGGAGTTTAACAAACATTTGTGATGGAATTCTGAATGACTGCAGGCTAGGGGGAAAGTAGCCAATTTGAGTTAAAAGATACATGTTATATTGCTTCTTCCATGCATATCAAGTACCCACATTTCAAAGTAAGATTATATACAATGAACAAAAAAGAATGATGGAGATTGTTATAATGTGACAGGTGTTTTGTGTTTCTTTCAGGTTGATATAAAAGTACTGCTTCCTCAAAGAAAAACAGTTACCTGAGAATGATGGAATTATTTGTTATTTCTATTCTTTGTGCTTATCTGAGTTTTCTAATATTTCTCCACATCATATGTTCATGTTATAAGAATAGTATTTTTTTATTGCAACATCAAAAATCATCTGCTCCAGCACAGCAGAAAACCAAGATACCTAGAAGGGACAGTGGTTAACAATAGGAGTCCTTTTTTCTCCCCTTTCAGACATACAAGAGTTAAATTCTTGGTTCTGCTTTTTGCTAGTACTGTGACCTTGAGCATATTACTTGACCTCTGTGAACCCTACCTGCCAAGTGGAGGCAATAATAGCATACATTACAAAGAATGATCAGAAAGACTAAATGACTTAGTGAATATAAAATATTTAATAAACAATAGCTTAAAAAAGCACCTGCCAAAAGAGCCATATTTAAAGTGTTATGGCTGATAATCATTCTGATTTTTATGATTTAACTTGAAGGTAAAGTTTTAGTTTACAGATTCCAACTTTGACTTTTGATACTGGTTTGCTCCCCAAATTACTTTCTTTGGAATGTGACTGGTCCACATACTCTAGCAATGGAGATTAGTTCTAAGGAATTAAATTTATTCGCTTATTCAACAAATATTTTTGTGTGCTTTTCGTACATGAGGTATTGTGTCAGCAAAACAGATATTAAAACACTTCTTTCTGCCTTAATAACCTAGATAATCCTTGGGTGAGCATCTAAGATAAAAATTCAGTTACCAACTGTCACATAAATTATTTGTAGTGTATTGGTAATAAAATACTATAATAAGTGATTTATTAATGAGTCTTGTTTATAGACGTGGGAAAAATACTTTTATAAAGCTATTCTCTTAGCATTAATTATACTGTTGAAAATTCAAGTGTAGTAATAGTAGATCAGCTACATAAATGATAATATAGCCATATAATGCAATACTATGCAAGTGTTAAAAAGACAACGGGAGAAATATATTTTCTGGTATGGAAAGATATTCATGATGTTGTTGGTAAATTCAGAAGGTTTCAAATTTGAAGTTTAGTAAGAACCTAATTACATAAAAATTGTCCAAGCAAAAAAACTGGAAGGATATCAAATGTTTTCTATATCCGTGGTTCTGAATGTTAAATATTAAAAATTAAAAATATACTAATACAGGGACAAAATTAGCAATTCTTGTTTAATTGGTCTTATGAGGGGCCCAGGCATCAATATTTAAACAAAACATCCTAGGTAGTTCCAATGTACACCCAGGTCCCTTTCTTAATGCCTGAATTTGGTTAGTTATGCCTTCCTTATCCCTCCTCTTCTTGAAGGGTCTTGTCTGGAAATAGGCATCAATTTTATTATTTCAAAGAACCACATTTTGGCTTTGTTGATGATAATATATTGAATATTAATGATTTTATCAATTTATTTTTAAAACTATTTTCTTCCTTCTAGTTTCTGGTTTTAATTTGTTCTTTTTTTCTTCCTTCTTCAAATGAATGCTCAGATCACTGACTTTTCAATTTTTCTCCTTTTATCTAAAGTCAAAATTTTCCTTCTAAGTATGCTTTTGCTATAGCTCCCCCCCAAATTTTGATACAATAGTATTTTCATTGTATTACCAAATATTTCCTATTTTTGTATTGTAATATTTTTTCCTTAAGATATGGAATAGTAATAGAATATTTTTAAATTACCATATATATGGGGTCTAATAATGTTATCCTTTTCTATTCTAATTCCATAGTGATCTGAGAATATACTCTGTATGATTTCAATTCTTTAAAATTTGTTGATATTTTATGGCTGAAATATGGTTGTTATAGAATATCTGTGTCCTGCTAAAATTACTATGTTGAAATCCAAACCTGCAATGTGATGATATTAGGAGATGGGACCTTTGGAAGATAATTAAATCATGAAGGTGGAACCCTCTTAAATGACATTAGTGTCCTTATTAAAAAGACCCCATCTTAGGATCAATAAGAATATAGCAATCTGCAATCTAGAAGAGAACCCTCACCAGAAACCCACCATGAGGGCACCTGGACCTTGAAATTCTATTCTCCAGAACTGTGAGAAATAAATTTCTGCTCTTTTAAGGTCACCCAGTCTATGATATTTTGTTATACTAATAGCAGCCTAAACTGCCTAAATAATAGACCAATTTGAAAATGTTGTGCATACTTAAAAATAATGGGTATTATCTAGTTGTAGCATTATTCTAAAATTTTTACATATAAGGTAAATAAATCAAGTTTACTAATTGCTGTGTTCAGAATTTCCCTCTATAAATTTGTCTGCTCTAAAAGTTATTGAGAATGGTGTTATAATCTTTCACTGTGATTACAATTTCCACATTTCTCCTTCTTGTCTTTCAGGTTTTTGCTTTATATATTTAGAGGCTATGTTATTAAGTGCATACATATTCAGAATTATTTTAGTTTCCACGTTAGTTAAGTGTTTTATGAAAAGCCACATTTATCTCTAGTAACAATATCTTTTTAATGACAACTTTACATGATAATATAACTTTGCATATTTGTTTGGTTAAAGTTTGAGTAGTTTGGTGCATTGTATTATTGGTTCCAGTTCTTCACCCCTTCCTGTATCTATGTCCTTTGTCATATGATTGCTGTTCTTTACACTACAGGCAGAGTACCTCCCTGCCCTTTGATTTGGGATTCATTTTGCCTTGAGATAATGAGTAGCTGTGTGTAAACAGAACCTTGCCATCACCATAACATTATGGCCTAACTTGGTGGTCCAAGAAAGAAGAGTATACCAGGACCCAAAATCCAGTTTCGAGATAAGCTAAGCCTAGATTTGTTTTTCCTAAGATGCATGAGGATGAATAATTTATCTTTGTTTAAATTTTAAACAAAAGCTAAATGATACAGAAGATGGTAACCTAGGATTAGGGTGTTCTAGTAACAAAACCCTAAAATAATATGACAGTGGATTTGGTATCAAAAAGCAGGTGGTACAAAAATAGAAGGCTGAAAAATGGCAAGGAAATAGTTAAAGGAGACTGGAAAATTGATGATTCATGGGGGAAAAATATTTGGTAAAAATCTTGCATGGAAGAATCTCAGATAAAATTATATATTAAACTCATAATATAGAGTAGAATTTGAGAGAAAATGCTGAATTTTTGTAAGTGCATTTGGTAAGGTGTTACAAGAAAGAGATAATATCAGTAAAAAGAGTGGTCCATTTCCAAGTAGAATTAAAGGGACAGCGGACTGTCCAGGTACTTTAGGATTAGAAAATAAAGCTGTTTCTCACTAAATAACTGCCATGACCATTAAGAAACATTGTAAAGGAAAAGACCAAACGCAGATCACTGGGTAAAGACTGTTAAAGATATGTCTATTAGGTCTGTGTTTAGAGCTCTGAAAGAAGCTCTAAGTACTTTATGATCATCTCTATCTGGGAAAAAAGGGTGACTTCTAGAAATGTAAAAGGCATAGTTCCTTAGGTGTATGGTGCACACCCAAGCATACATACATCTAAAGAGAAGAAAAGCACATCTTAAAAAGAATTGTGGCTGTGGCTTTTAGCATGTAAAATAGATTAGAATCAAAGATATGAAAACCCAGACAATTTATGAGAAATGAATTAGTAGAAGCAATGCCAACATGTACTAAAAGAAACAGTGCTAGTTTGAGGTATAAAATACTTCTGGAGAAAAAGATTCTAGGAAGATCACAAAGTAAGAAACACAAGGTATCTGCCTCACCACCCAGATAATAACTGCAAAGGCAGAATCTAAGATAACAATTTCAAAACTCTATAGACCACTCGAAGGCTTGCAAGTTCCAGAGGATGGCATGGGCAGTAAGCACTGACTTTTACTCAGCTCTCAGCAGGGTAGCAGCTACCAATGCCCCACCCCACAGGCGCCAAGCCATAACTCCATTTTCTGTTTGCTACATGACTTGAGAATAATACATAAAACTTCCGATTATTAGTCTATGTTTCTGGAGATACCATGTATAAAGATGTAATTTTTGTATATCAATAACTGAAATGGGGTAGGGAAGGAGTTATATATAAGCAGTGTTTTGTATGATGTTGTGTATTTGTGTGCTATTGAAGTTAAGTTAGCATAAATTTAGAGTGCTATAACTTTGGGATGTTAAATGTAATTCTCAAGGTAACCAAATTGAACACAGCTGTACAATAAACACAAAAGGGAATTAGAACATTGCACTATAAAAAATTACTTAAACATAAAGATGACAGGAAATAAGAAATGAGAGATTAAAAAACTGTAAGGTGTATAGAAAATATAGAGCAAACTGAAAGCAGTTCCTTCTTACTGGTAATTGCTAAATGTAAATGAGGTAAATTCTTCAATAAAAAGATAGGTTGTGGCCCGGCGCCTATAGCTCAACCGGCTAAGGCGCCAGCCACGTACACCTAAGGTGGCGGGTTCGAATCCCCAACCCGGACAGGCCAAACAGCAATGACGGCTGCAACGAAAAAATAGCCGGGCGTTGTGG
>CAUYTI010065381.1:0-16460 GCA_963575145.1 Galago senegalensis
AGCCCAAACCCGCCAAACAACAATTGACGGCTGTAACCAAAAAATAGCCGGGCATTGTGGCAGGTGCCTATGGTCCCAGCTACTTGGGAGGCGGAGGCAAGAGACTCGCTTGAGCCCAGGAGTTGGAGGTTGCTGTGAGCTGAGATGCCATGGCACTCTACCCAGGGGGACAGCTTGAGGCTCTGTCTCAAAAAAAAAAAAAAATTTTAGAGATCTGCTGCACAATATAGTGTTTATAGTTAACAATACTGTGTTGTACACTTAAAAAATTGACAGGAAAGATAACATGTTAAAGTTCTCACATGCGTTCACAACTAAATATATGTTTAAGTTGACATATAACTGATTTGAAAAGAAAAGATTTTATGCACTGGCCTAGTAATCCAAGTTTCCTGGGTTATTCTGAAATAATCTGCTATAAATTTAAATATTAGAATATATATTCTCATCTAATGTGTCATATGGTATCTGTCCTAAGAAAAAAATTAAATATTCAGTAAAATGAACTGAACTAACCAATAGACCATTTGGTGAATGTGATGCTCCTTTATATGAGTATTAATTGTCTGAAATGTCAGAGGTGGAAAGGAGTGTCTGCCATTCAATCCTTCAATTCCTCTTAGGGATCTAAAAATAGATCTGCCATTCAATCCTTCAATTCCTCTACTTCTTCAATATCCAGAAGACCAAAAATCACTTTATAACAAAGATATTTGCACCAGAATGTTTATTGCAGCCCAATTTAGAATTGTTAAGTCATGGAAGAAGCCCAAGTGCCCATTGAGCCACAAATGGATCAATAAATTGTGGTATGATGTATGTACACCATGGAATACTATACAGCCTTAAAAAAGATGGAGACTTTACCTCTTTCATGTTTACATGGATGGAGCTGGAACATATTCTTCTTAGGAAAGTATGTCAAGAATGAAATGAAAAGTATCCAATGTACACATTGACCAGTTTGATGGAAGTATTTCAGAATGCATGTGAAAACCCCACACTGTACCCCAGAAGAGTATCAATGTACATAGTTAACACTCAATAAAAAAAAAAAAAACCAATGTACACAGCCCTACTATGAAACCAATTTATAGCTTTCATATGAAAGCTATAGCCCAACTATAGCCCAAGAAGAATGGGAAAGAGGAGAGGGAGGGGAAGAGATGGGGGAGGATGGGTGGAGGGAGGGTAATTGGTGGGAACACAACTACACAACTATGGTGCATTTTACAAGGGTACAGGTTAAATTTATTAAGTGTAGAGTATAAATGTCTTAACACAATAACTAAGAAAATGTAGTGAAGGTTATGTTAACCAGTTTGATGAAAATATTTCAAATGATGTATAAAACCAGTACATTGTACCCCATAATTGATTAATGTACACAGGTATGATTTTATAAAAAAAAAAGAAAGAAAGAAAAAGGAGACCTTAAACACCACCTGCAAAGTGAATACATAAGAGGGGTCCATATGTATAATACTCAAGAATCCATGATTAGATCATTTTCAAACAAAATAGTTAATAGTGTTTCATTTTCCCCTCCTTTTACATCTTTGTAACATGGCTATTTCCAAAGATTAAGTTAATTTAAATCACTGATTAGAGATATAGTGAATAACGTGTCTTAGTTCAGTCAAAATTGGATGCAGTGTACCAATAGTTTTACTATTTATCTCCAAACAGAAGAAATAATTTATAATCTTCCTTCTCTGCATAACATAAACTCTATTCCTTGAATTATTTCCTTGTTGACTCTTTCGCCATAAATCAGAGAAGCAACAAAATTTATTTATTTGACATTCCTTAGTATCATTACTTTGTATACAAATAAACACTTGTACTTTCAAGACTGGTGGAAATAAACAACTTTTTTTTTAATGTACTGAGTATACAGAACAGATGGGAGAAAATTAAATGTTACTATTTATAAGACTTCCATCAAGGAGAAATATCAAATAAAACAACACAGAGAAACAAACTGCTACTTACATACTGATATTCATGTGAGTACACTGTGATGTGTATACATATATATATACATATATAATATATAAAATATAGATAACATATTGATATGTAAATAACAAATATTGATTTCAAATGATCTTATTTCAGAAAACATTCAAATGTTAATATTAATATTAAATATTAAAATTAAAAACCAAAGAGATGAAAAATAGATGAATGTATTGAGCATATATTGTTTATTTTGGGAAAATGTCTTGAACATGACCTTTTCATCTTATTTAAATTTAACATCTTAGAGAGAGCGAAATATCTTAGTATCCCAATTTTGCCTCTTTCAACTCTATAATTAAATATGTGCTGCACATAATTAAAATTATCTAAATTTAGAATGTAAGTCACTATGTTGGCACCAGAGAGATTATATAAACAGATTCTCAGACTCTGTTTTGAGAATGTCAAGGATTACTTTAAACATTCTATGAGAAGAAAAACACCCAAATAAGGTTATAGGATTTTTATTTTATATTTATGTTTTTAGGTCCCTTTGTCATTTATTAACTAAATGAAGATTTCCATTTATTGCATGAAAATAACACAGGCCCTCTTATTTTTAGTAAATAAACTACAAATGTACTATCTGATTACATCTCTTCATTTTTTTTGAAAGGGATGTCTTTCATTTGAGAACATTTAAGTACATTTTGTTAGAGTATAAATTAAACATATATTTTTCCATATAAATTGAATTATATACAGTTTAATTACATTTAAATTGTAGTGAGCAGAACTATTTTGTCCCTTATGCACATTCTATTTGTTTATTTCACTGGCAATGTATGGTTATTTGTTATGGGGGGGAAAGGACTCTAAAATTTTTCGAAGCAGAATTATTTATAACTCAGAATGTAACCTGTCATAGACCAAAAAAATGCTGTTATTTTATTTTTGTCAAACATATAATTACCCAGTGTTGGTTTAATTTTAGTCAGAAAAAGGGAGTTTTTTGTTTGTTTTCACTTCTTTGTTGCTTAATTTTATGATCTCTGAGTTACTCATAAATATAAAATTATTTTATAACTTGTTTGGTAGGGTGTTTTAAAAAACCCAAAAACTTTAGTTAAAATGTCATATTTTTACATAGAAATTTTTATTTCTTCTCTTGAGATTCCTTATTTCTATTCTATTTCTCTGATCACACAGTTGTTTAACATCCTATATATTTAAATGTCAGAATTTAATGTGCATATTATAAATTCAGTGAACAAAGCCAGTTTCCTGATCTTTTCTTAGAAATGCCCAAAGTTCAAGTGCTATGGACACATACATTATATTTCATTAAATCCAGCATAACATCAATTATAAAATGCATATTGAAAATGCCTAAAATTTTTTCTAGTTTAGCAGTGACTTTATTATTCCTAATTTTATTTTACACATATTGAAAAATTTATGCTTATTGAAAAATTTGTCACTTAGATACATTTATTTCAGGAGACATCATTCCTTTTCATATATCAACAAAACCACATGTCAGGCCAACATAGCAAGATTCTGTAAGGAAAAGAAAGAAAGATAGTGAGAGAGAGGGAGAGAGAAAGAGAGGGGGCTCTCTTTGAGAGTGTGGGGGCTCTCACTTGTAGTCTGAGTTCCAGTTTGAGACAGTGATACCCAATCTCCACGATGTGTGTGTGTTGGGTGTGTGGGGGGGATTACAAGGACTAAGGACTAGTCAACTAACACATTCTTGCCATGAAATATATGGAAACTATAAGACCTATATCATTTTAGAGACATTAGACTGTGGAAAAAAATATCAAAGACATATAGAAAACTATTCCAATATAATTAAGTGAAAGAGAAAGATTTGGGGAAACCAATGAATACAATTTAAAATTAGACTCAAGGTTTTAATTCCCCCAAATAATACTGCTATTACTATCTAAAAATTATTTCTATTATTTAAGAATATTATTATGATTATATTGAAAATAAATATAATTTGTCTATATTATTAATAAAATTGTAGAAAATACATTCAACACTTAATGCATATTAGAGATACTTTCTACAATGTTTACTAGTGTTATAAATAATGACACTGTACAAAATGTTAAAGTTAGACAAATAATGTAGAAAACTGAAATATACTATGGAATTAAATATGGGACTGTAATATGAAATATTGCTGTACAAAAGAGCTCTTCATAAGCTTTTCTGATGATATAGAAGTTGCAGTAAATGATCTCGTTTTATTATTGCTTGATATATACTTAAGATGTCATTTAAAAAGTTGTAAAGATTATAAGTTCATTCTTAACATAGCATTATCATTATTTTAGCTTCTTCATTAATTACTTTAAATTCTAAAAATAAAGGGAATGAAATTAAGTTTATTGGCTCGGTGCCTATAGCTCAACCGGCTAAGGCGCCAGCCACGTACACCTAAGGTGGCAGGTTCGAACCCCAGCCTGGACCCGCCAAACAACAATGACGGCTGCAACCAAAAAATAGCTGGGCCTTGTGGCAGGCACCTGTGGTCCCAGCTACTTGGGAGGCGGAGGCAGGAGACTTGCTTGAGCCCAGGAGTTGGAGGTTGCTGTGAGCTCTAATGCCACGACACTCTACCCAGGGGGACAGCTTGAGGCTCTGTCTCAAAAAAAAAAAAGTTTATTACAGTTTTCTAAGGCTCCAATAAGCTTGTCTGCCTATAGACACACTTTGTAACTAACTCACTCTTTCCTTCCTTCCTTCCTTCCTTCCTTCCTTCCTTCCTTCCTTCCTTCTTTCCTTCCTTCCTTCTCTCTTCCTCCTCCTTCTCCTTCTTCTTCTTCTCCTCTCTCTCTCTCTCTCTTTCCTTTCTTCCTTCCTTCCATTCTTTTTTTCTTTTCTCACTCAGTCACCCTGAGTAGAGTGCCACATTGTTATGACAACCTCAAACTGTCACAGCAAACTCATTGTCACAGCAACCTCAAACTCTTAGGCTCAACCAATCCTCTTCTCTCAGGCTCCTGAGTAGCTGGGACTACAATGGCCTGCTACAACACCCAGCTAATTTTTTCTATTTTTAGTAGAGATGGGAGTCTCACTCTTATTCCCACTGGTCTCAAACTCCTGAGCTTGGCCGTCTACCCACCTCGCCCTCCCAGAGTGCCAGGATTACAAGACGTGAGCTGCAGAATTGACTGCTTGTCAAACATTGTGTTAGAAGAAACATGGATATAAAATACCTAGTCTATTCTTCCAAAGACTTTCAGCCAGATGAACAAAAAGGCATATAAGTAGACAAGTATAATGCATTAGGAGATAATGCCTATAATTAAAATTCACAGAATGTGTATTAACTATAAAAATTATCTTAACTATAAAAATTAATAGTTAAGTTAACCTGGAGTTAATAAAAGTGTAAGGAAAGAATATCGGAAAGAGATAGCATTTAAACCAAACCTCAAAGAACATATAAACTGTTATTAAATAAAGGGACAGTTATCTGTTTTCAATAAACAGCAATAGGTAAACATGTGCTATAATTTCTAGTTCCAAATAGTGCTGAAATAAAACTACATAAAGCAGTCAAATTGAGAATGGCCTGTGTATTATGTATGTCTCATACTTGGGATTTTTCTTTCCTTTTGTTATTTATTGGTTTTGTTTTATGTCTTCTAAATATACATTGGTCTATATAGAAAATTTTTATCACAAAAATTATAGTCATAGTCATGGAAATCTGTATTTTTAGCAAAAGTTCATTTTGGAAATAGAGTAGCTGGCAGTAGGTGCAATGGAGCACAAGACCAGAAGAATGAAAAGCAAATAGACAGCTACTGTAATAATCAGGAGAGGGGAAGGAGAAAATAATCCTTGAAGACAGTGCAAATAGAAATAAAATTAAATATGGAGCCACTATTTACCAGCAGGGCAACTTATGACAGGTCACTTCATTTTAAGTTCTCAAGTTTCTTACATATATATAATAAAGAAATAATATATCTTCTTCTCAGTGTTGTTTGAGCATTATAAGAAATAAACTTTTAACAATATTCATAAGACTGAATTTTTAACATAAAAATAACAGATTCATATTTGGGAATGTTTTTATTTATGTTATTTGCCCAAGTATATGCAGAACACCTATGAAGAAAATAAACTCTCTAATTATATTAACCAACCAATTTAATTTCCCACACCTTCAAATTATCTTTTAACATAACAATTAAATGAGAGTAGAATGGTTCTCACCAGAGGATGGTTAATGGGTGCAATAATACTGTAAGATAGATAGAATAAAAAATATTTGATAGCACAGCAAAATTATTATAATCTCCAATGATCTTTAGTGTACTCTAAAATAACTAAAAGAGTAGAACTAAAATTTTCCTAATCCAAAGAGACGGATACCCCAACTACAGTGATTTAACAATTCACAGTGTATGCTTACATCAAAACATCATATGTACCCTGGAACGTTATGCAGCTATTGTGTACCAAATTATAATAATTTAAAGTAAATATTAAATACACATATGTGAATATGTTCTCTCAACCTTGCATGCAATTACGACCTGTAACCCACGTAGGCTTTTATAATCTAAAGAAACAACACATCATGGAAACATAGGTCACTTTGAAAAGACATAGCAGAAATTTAGATAGAAGAAAGGTGATTAAATATTGATCTTATGTAGAGGCTAAAGGGGAAGTGCATTTATGAAATGAAAGCAAAATAGTCTTGGGTAATTGTGATGTTCAGTGCAGTCATTACAGTGAGAAGGGGGAAAAAGTAGCTAAACATGCTATTCATTACCCATCAAATGTTCTTGACTGCCAAGATGAAGAAGATTCAAAATGTTATAAATGGTAATGTTACTGTTCTCAGACCTAACTGGTCAGGGATGCAGAGGATAGCACTGCAGACGAGATGATTAATCTGAAAAGGGAGGCTGAAGCTTGTTCTGGCACTCAGCAACCACCTATCTTTATTGATTCTCTTATATAGTCTAAAACATCCAATAAAAGTTTAAAATATCAAACAGTTAAGACAGCAAAGTAAGACACAGAAACTACCATAAAGATTCCAATTTGGTACAGTTACTGCTGAGCATGTACACAATTGATACGAATTAAGAACATTTTACTTGGGGTTTTGAATCACAAAGATGCCAGGTTGTCTGTTCCTTATGCCCATTTCCTTGAACTAAGACTAACAATTATTGTCTTAATGAGGAGAAAGGAGCAATGTATAGCTGCCCAGTGCCTGGACAGGTGTTTAGCCACCAGCTACAACCCGGCATGGTCCTCCAGCAAATTCCTTTCTAAGAACATTTCTGCTTTTCTGCAGGCCTGGGCATGTTTTCAGAGTAAGGCAATTTCATTTTAGGGCCACATTTCATGGGGAGCACATGAGGCCAAACTGCCATGTCTAAGCGTGGGGAGCTTTACCCCTTCAGGTAATGTAAAAGAAAAAGAACTCAAACATATGAGGGAAAATACATTCTAATGAAAAGCTATCTCATCAGTGTAAATCAGTTAACTCTCTTTTGGTTTCATATGCATGTGCAGATAATCAGGTCACTTTAAGAAATAACATTACACATGTTTAAAACAAATATTCCCATTATGCTTCTTGTTAGTTGTCATTACCGTCTTCCAATAATCAGGGAAAGAACAAAAATCTATTCTTAAAATACCCAAATTACCCAACAATTTCTATAATGAAGCATTCATTATTTCTATAATGAATGAAGCATTCATTATTTCTATAATGAAGCAAAAATGCACATTCTATTCCTAAACAGAAATATTGTAACAAAAAGCAGATCACTACAGGATAATGCAAATTATCAAAATGAAAATCACTGAAATTCATTTTTATGTCAATGTAAATACCTATACTGAAGCATAAGTTCTCTATAATAGTGCAATTTTCATATAGATAGCCTGATTTACATGGTGATATTTCTATGTTATCAAATATTTCATATCAATTATTGAGCTGTATGCAAAAACAAATGTGGTTGTGTTATTGCTTTTTGCTCCCTAATTTATATACAGCATTTCAACCTCTAAATAAACTGAAGGAAAGTATAATAAAAGCTAACAGAATGAGAGATGAAAAGAATAAGGGGTGAGATTATAAGAAGGGAAGAAGGAAATATCAGCAAATAATATTTGAGTTTGCCTCTGAAAATAAAAATGATACAACAATATTGTGGGAAAATGAAGAATAGAAAGGAACCAAGTACTACTAAGATGCTTATGTTCTCAACTATTTTCACTGGGAGCAATTGGGAAAATGACATGATGATCACCATCAGTTTCCTCAAATTTTATTCAAAAGTATTATCTAACATTATCATAGAGTTGACACACAACCTCAGAAGGTAAACATGTTTTTTTGTTTGTTTGTTTGGGTTTTTTTTACAGACAGTTTCATTTTGTCACCCTCAGTAGAGTGCTATGGTGTCATAGTTCAAAAGCAACCTCCAACTCCTGGGATTAGGCTATTTTCTTGCTTCAGTCTCCCTAGCAGCTGGGACTACAGGCGCCCAGCACAACACCCATCTATTTTTT
Organism: Galago senegalensis; assembly: GCA_963575145.1. NCBI lineage: Eukaryota > Metazoa > Chordata > Mammalia > Primates > Galagidae > Galago > Galago senegalensis. The sequence goes on from CAUYTI010065381.1 coordinate 8,542, forward strand.
TGTTGCAGTTTGGCTGGGGCTGGGTTCGAACCCGCCACCCTTGCTATATGGGGCCCACCCTACTCACTGAGCCACAGGTGTTGCCCCTGGTAAACATGTTTAGACCTGGCACTTCACTGTATCAAAAATTATACTTCACAATTAATGTGTACTAACTCATTCTATTATAAAACAATGATTTGATAGATGCATGTTTCTCATTTCACAGAAATGAAGCAAGTAATGTATAGAATAAGGTGACCAGATTTTAACATTGGTAAAGTGTGACACCATTGGGGCGGCGGAGCGTGGGGTTGGGGCCTGACAAAAATACAAACTTTGATAAGGGGTTCTCGATAATCAGTTCTCAACAATTATTTGTTATTATTAAAGTTTAACACTATAAAATTAACAAAAATAATATAAAACGTATATCCCAGTGAAATAGCCACATGGCAGCTGAAGACCGTATATTCCCTTCCTGGTCTCCTGTGTTCCCTAGCTTGTTGTGCATTCTTTCCAAAAATCCAGGCTTTTTAAAACTCTGCAGGATGCAGGACAAATTGTTAAAAATCGGGACTGTCCCGCCAAAAGTGGGACGTCTGGTCACCTTACTGTGGGGGGGGGTGGTGCTACTTGTTTGTACCAGACAGTTCGGCCCCTTCTGAGCTAATAATTGTCCTCGCCTAGGAGCAAGGAAGGGAGCCAGTCTCCGATACCTTGCCCAGGAGGGGAGTAAGGAGTTTACACTAGCCTTTTCATTTCCAAAAGAAGTTACATTAACCTCTTCATTCCAAAATGGAGTTACATTAACCTTTTCAGCAGCCAAAACCCATATATTCCCTTCCCATTCTCCCGCTGTTCCCTAGCTTGTCATGCATTCTTTCCAAAAATCAGGACTTTTTTAAAACACCACGGGACGTGTGACAAATTGTTAAAAATCGAGACTGTCCTGCCAAAAGCAAGAAGTCTGGTCACTTTAGTATAGAACTGAAGATGCCCAAGATCCCACAACTAGGTTGCCACCATCCCACTCTCCAGCAATCTTGAAATCAGGCTAGCAAAGTCTTATAAAGTTCAAACTTGTAATAGTGTGAAAACAGGGAATGTGATGACCTCAGATTAGTTTTTGTGTTAAGGTTGAATTGACTATTTTGGCTGTTCTTCATTCTATGGCATAATTAATATATTTTTCTAATTTTATGAAAAGGAAATTGATATTTTAATGGAAATCATCTTGAATTTGTGAACTGATTTGGCCTGTATGCATGAGCATGGGATATTTTTCCATTTGTTTGTGTTATATACAATGTTTTTAATCAGTAACTTGTAGTACTGATTAATGTTATGATATGTTTTACCTCTCTGGCTAAGTATAGTGGTAAATATTCAATTTTTGTTTGAACTACTTTTAATGGTGAGTAATAGGACTGTACCTATCTGATATAATGTACACTACTTGGGTTACAAATGTCCTATAAGCCTGGGCGGTAGCTGTAGGTCAAAAAATATGGCACTGGCCCCATATGCTGGAGGTGGTGGGTCCAAACCCAGCCTGGGCCAAAAAGTTCATAAAAACAAACAAACAAACAAACAAAAAAAAACCCCACAAATGTCCTATAAGCCTTTACTTCCCCACTGTACAATTTATCCATGTAGAGGGAGGATTGGTAGGGGGATCACACCTATGGAACATATTGCAAGTACAAGTTGGATTTATCAGGTGTAGAGCATAAATGTCTCAATCCTGTAATTGGGTAGAGGTGGTGAAGGCTATGTTGCTTAGTAGGATGTAAGCATTCCAATTTGTACAAATAATCAACACATTGACTTTTATGATGGCATAAATGTATTTATGATCTATGTATGAATGGCTTAATGAAAAAAAACCTTCATCTTCTTAATACATTGGAATAATGAAATTCAAAGAAAACTATTCTTTTCTTTTTCTTATTCTTCCAGACCTCATCAGGTCTAGGTTCCACAACACAGGAAGTAGGACTGTGTGGCTCACCTCTGTATGCTCAAGGATTAGCACAGAGCATAGGACATGCAGACATTCTTACTTTTTAGCTGAACATACTGATGAAAAGGGAAAAAAATTATATGACAGAATTATGATGACTAGCACATTAAACTTCAATTTTGACAAAGTATGACTTTGTTTTATTAAAGAATTCATAAAATTCACTACTCAAATCTGAGATTCTAAATCTATCTTGGGCCCAGGCTTGTTATCTATGTGCTATTTAGAATCCTTTAGCACTAACAACAAGGTATATGTAAACCCCGGTGATAGTATCTGTAAATGGAATTGATGAATTTATAACAATTATACTACATTTTAAAAAAAAGCAACAAAATTGAGGTTTAAGAAATTTTGAGCTGTTTTGTTATCAGTAGATATAATTAGACATGTTTTTATGTAAACTATGATCTACTTCAAAACTCAAAAGGAGGATGTTATATATTGTTTATTCATAAAAGCAAAGTGCCACAGAGGGAATGTCTACTTGTTTATTGTTTTTGTTTTTTTATAGTAAATATTGTCATGTATTTTAAGATTACTTTAGAAGTTTTTAATATAATAATATCACTTAACTACTACTGCACCTTTTCCTTTACTATTTCCTGAAGTTTTGTCTTTTTTTTCTCTTTTATGAGACTGAGAAGATTCTTACATAGAATTTCTCAGCAATATGAAAAAAAGTATTATCAGAAAATGAAAAAATTATTTTACACAAGAACTCGTGTGACAGAATTGTAAGACAGAAAACAGAGTAGCCATATTTGTACGTATTTTTAAGATGATGTTAAAATCACGCAGTTTCCTTTAGAAGAAGGTAATTTTAGTGTTTACTGTATTTTTGGACATAGCATACGACCAAATAAAAAAGTTTTAAAATATAATCTGAGGATTTTTATTATTTACATATTATATTCACCACATTTCTAATTTAAAATCATATAAAACTGACATTAAAGCAACATAGAAAACAAAGCATTTGACTGGATTTCCGTATTGCATAAATGGAGCTCAAAGTAAAGATGTAGGCATTAATTCAGTATTCTTGTAATAGAAGTTTTATTGGAGAAAATATAATTTGATTCTATTTATTTCTTTTTAATTATAGTAATATCTGGTTTTAGACTTGTGTTATTTGTGAATTATATAAATTAATACAGTTCTTTGTACTCTGCCCAATACATATATATGTACACAAACACACACATATCATCAATATTGTCAAATAAAATCTTGGTTTTTGTTTTAAAAAAAAGGCTTTACTGATATTATCTTAACAGTATAGATCAGGTCAGATGGTTAGATCCCAAGCTCCATGAAACTGTAACATATAAACTTTCTAATACATAGAACATTGGCAGTCATTCATTCATTGTTCTTCAGTTATGTTTTCAGCTTTTACTATGTGAAAGGCAGTAGCTTATGAACTGGGGAAATTACTGTTAAAAACAAACAAACAAAAACCTAACCTTTCCATCCCCATGGAAATCATATGCTAAGAAAAGGAAAATGTGTTTTGTTTTAAACAAATACAAGTAAGCCAAAGGATTGGTATGTACTATAAAAAATAAAGATTTTTCTTCCTAAGTAAAGTATTACAAGAGTGGAAAACCAAACACAATATATACTCATTATTAAATTGCAACTAATGAATGAGCACACAAGTGTACAAAGCGAAGTAAAACTCAGTGGAACACAACCAGAGGGGATGGGGGAAGGAGGAGCAGGGAATAAACCCACCTTATGGGTACTATGAACACTATTTGGATGACACCTATGGACTCAAATGTAACAAAATGATCCATATAACCTAAAAAATTTATATCTCCTTTATATTTTAAAATAAAAAAATACAGCTGACACAGAATGAAAATTTAAAATTTCATTCAGATATACAGAATGAACTTATATAGAGAAGATACATTCTTTTTTAAATTCCCTATACATTATCTATATACACTGATAGCTCAATTTGAAAAGACTGAGAGGAAAGCCATGTGACTGAAGGGAAACATTTCTTTCTGAATAAAACTGACTTTAAACAAGTTCTGAAGTGGGAGAAAGAAGTCCGGTTTGGTTAAAGTAAAGAGAAAGAGAAGAATGTCAGCAATTTGTCATACTTGAGAAGTTTTGGGTTATTCTGGTAAGTGGAGCACTACCTTATTAATTAAAGTGCTGTTTTAATTTTAAAAATAATAAAGATAAGGTAAACATAACTTTTCTACAAAACATTCTTCTTATTATTAATCAATGCTATGTTTTCATTTTTTTATCTGAAACTTTTCAGTAATTCTGACCACTCTGACCGAATAAAACAAATAGTCTTGATGGACTTTGTTGTCATTAATAAGTTCACATGTCAGTTCCATGAGGGGAAGAACAAGGAAGAATAGAACAAAAGGAAGAATATGAAAGACATTTAGAATTTATCAAGATGTGTACTGTGTATAATGACATTTCATTCATTTAAAAATCAGAACTGATTAAATGTCCATGTGATATAAATTCATTCATATTGTTAAAATTAAATATGTATTCATTGTTAATGAAATTATCTGCTGAGACTAGTAAAGTATTTTATTCTACATCCTGTGCCATTAGTTTGTATCTTTCATTAATGAAAATTTTGAATTATACAGCACTATAATTTGTACATAATATAGAATATAATAATTTTATTATCTTTATCAAAAATATTTGTACTAAAGTTAGCATATAGCTTATGCTTCATTTTAATCACCAGTGGTAGTCTACTCAACTTATTTTAATTATTGTTTTATTTATGAAAATTCAAAATGTTTAAGTTTCTAAAAGATAAGCCACAAATATTCTTTAAAAAAGTGATGTTAAAGAATAATATAGGCTGACACACAGTCACTTACTAGTAAACGCTTTCTCAGTTCATTCATTCTTACAATCATTTAATGGCAGAGAAGCTGTCAGAAAACAGCAAAACTGATAACCTCATGAGAAAGCGTTATGTCACTTTACGATACTACACTGCAACCTCATTCTGAGCCATCTCTCATACTGCTACTAAATTGTTTGACATTTATGTTTTTTTTATGTTTCAGTAAAACAATTTTAAATATTAAAATAATTTCTATTCATCATTTTAGAAGCAACAATTGAAATTAATTTACTGCAGCTCCAGCACACTGTTGCAAGTTAAATATTATTTTAAAAAGCTTTCACATGGGGTTTAGGAGTAAAATAAACCTGTACATGATAATGAGCAGAAAGCCCTCTATACGATGTAAAATAAATATCTGACATACAGAAGAAGAGCTAGGTAAGCAATTTTATAAGGTGGTTTTCTGTAGCCAAGTTTATTTTTCCTCCCCAGGCATTGGATCATTTATTACCATATTAGAAATAAAGTGCTAGTGTGATAACTAGTAAAATACCTAAATTATTACAAAGCTATAGTAATTATGAAAGAGTAGTTCTGGATTAAGAAGTGGGAAATTGAAAAACAGAACAAAATGCAAATCCCTGAAATATATGAATACTTGCTCTGTAAGGAAATTGAAAGAGAAGATGAATGGCAAACGAAACCTTTGGAGCATTCATATTGAAAAATAAAGAGAAAATATTCGGCACTCACCTCATATCACATACAGTATTCATGAACTAAAAGTAAAATCCAAAAACCTATCATTCTCATGGTTGGTAGAATCAACATTGTAAACATTTCTATACTACCCAGTGTGATTTACAAATTCATTGCAATCACCACCAAAGTAATAACAAATCTAATGATATTTCAGATTTGTTTAAATGATATTTCATTGTTACAATTTCCATACTTCCCAGTATGATTTACAAATTCATAGCAATCACCTCCAAAATAATAACGAATATGATGATATTTCACAGATCTTAAAATTATAATTCAATGCTTTGTTTAGGAGGTAAAAAGAGAATGAATAACCAAAGCAATCTGAAGGAAAACTAACAAAACTAGAGGCATCATGTTACCAGACTTCAAACTATAATACAAAGCTATAATAATGAAATCAACAAATTATAGCCCAAGGGAACAAAACAGAGAACCCAGATTTAAACTCATCCATATACAACCAACTGATCTTTGACAAAGCAGACAATAATATATACTGGGGAAGAGAAGGCCTATTCATTAATGGCACTTGGAGAATTTGACAACCATATGCAGAAAAATGAAATAGGATCCATATCTTTCCCCACTCAGAAAAAAATAGTTCAAGATGGATAAAAGACTTAAATGCAAGGCATGAGATCATAACCATGCCAGATGAAAATGTAGGAGGAACTGTTCTAGATATTGGCCTTTCAAAGAAATCATGACTAAGACCTCAAGGGCAATTACAACAACAATAACAAAAAGTATATTTAAATTACTTTTAATTATTTTAAAATATAATTTAATTATATTTGAAACTATTTTTAAATATCAGATTGATATAAAAGCTCTGCAGAACTGAGAAAATAAACAACAGAAGATACAGGCAACCTACAGAATGGGAGACAATATTTTAAAACTACACCTCTGATAAAGGGCTAACATCTAGATTTCTAAAAGAACTCAAACAAATCAACAAGAAAAAAAGCAAATAGCATGAGAAGAAATCCACACTGAAACTGATTCAGAGCTACAAAGCCCCTCAGTCCAGTCTAAACTGCTTTTTTTGTTTTTTCCCATGTTTTTCTCTTGCCAGCCCAGGGATAATCTCACCCTGTAAGCCTGGATTGTTGCAATTATCCAACCAGATTACTCCATAACACAGTTCATTGTGAAGAAATCTGTTGGACTTGCAAACTCCTGCCCACTTCTGTTAAATCACAACAAACTCAGTTTTATTTTTAAGCATTAGTATCTATAATAGACTTTGTAAAGTTTAAGAAGAACAACATGTGATTGATAATTTTGAGAACTATTGAAAGTACTAGAATTTTAATTGGCTTGTCAAAGATCAGGTAACGGTAAGTAGCTGGATTCATCTGTTGGCCCTCTATTCTGTTCCATACATCTAACTCTCTGTTCTTGTGCCAGTACCATGCTATTTTAATCACTATCAATTTATAGTATAATCTGAGGACTGGCAGCATGATTCCTCCTGCTTTGTTTTTATTCCTGAGTTGTCTTGGCTATTTGAGGTTTTTTCTGATTCCATATAAAACGAAGTATTATTTTTTCAAGATCTTTAAAATATGACAGTGGAGCTTTAATGAGGATTACATTAAAATTATATATTGCTTTGGGTAATATGGACATTTTAACAATGTTGATTCTTCCCAGCCATGAGCATGGTATGTTTTTCCATTTGTTAACTTTTTCACCTATTTCCTTCCTTAGAGTTTCATAGTTCTCTTTATAGAGATCTTTCACATCTTTTGATAGGTAAACTCCTAGATATTTCATCTTTGGCACTACTGTGAATGGAATAGAGTCCTTGACTGCTTTTTCAGCTTGGCTGCTGTTGGTGTATACAAAGGCTACAGATTTATGAGTGTTGATTTTGTAATCTGAGACACTGCTATATTCCTTGATCACTTCTAGGAGTTTTGTAGTAGAATCCCTGGTGTTTTCCAGATATACTATCATATCATCTGTGAAAAGTGAAATTTTAATCTCTTCTGACCCTATATGGATGCCCTTAATTGCCTTTTCTTCCCTAATTGAGATGGCTAAAACTCCCATTATGATGTTAAAGAGCAGTGGAGACAATGGGCACCCTTGCCTACTTCCTGATCTGAGTGGAAATGATTTCAGTTTCACTCCATTCAATACAATATTGGCTGTAGGTTTGCTGTAGATGGCCTCTATCAGTTTAAGAAATGTCCCTTCTATACCAATTTTCTTAAGTGTTCTGATCATAAAGGGATGCTGGATGTTATCAAAAGCTTTTTATGCATCAATTGAGAGAATCAT
>CAUYTI010065382.1:0-38942 GCA_963575145.1 Galago senegalensis
GGCTCGTCCTAGGCTTGCATGCCAGGGGAGTCCAGGCTACCCGGGGCCTGTAATAAAATCTCACCTTATGCCCTTACATCGGAGTGTGTCTCGAGTTTGTCGGTTGGGGCTACTTTGGGAGGCTTTTTCGGACCTAACAGAGGTTCTACTGTATTTGATTCACCTAGTCTGTGGTTCTTTGCTATGGTAGCCCTAACTCATGAATTACACTTGGCAACTAAATCATGGTAATTATCCAATTAGGACACGGATCCAAAACACATTGTTGTTGTTAGTAAGGCTTAGTTTCAGTCAAAGAGAATTGCCACTGTAACACACATTGGGAGAGGGTTACATGGTTCAGGAAATGAACAGTCTTTGAAATACAGAAGGGAGAGGAGACTTCCTACTGATTTTGGTTCAAAAGAATGTGAGTGAGAGTAGATGAAGACATTGGAGCAAATTGCTGATAACACTTGGAGCATTCCCTGCAATGAGGTGAGTTAGCTGCCCCCAAACCATGTGGAGCAGGAAGGAAGCCAGTCAGGCAAACACGCTCTGGAGGTGAGGTGTACACTGAGGGGTCCCTTCTAGTCCTAGTTATCAGTCATCCTTTAACATCACTTACCAATGGCAGGGTGGGAGTAGGGGGTCAGGGACAGTTTGTTTTTGCACATCTCTGACCACCGTCCCCCACTGGTTTGCAATTGTTTTGTTACGTGTTCAGTAAAATCTTGCTAGAGTTCACAGCCTGTTTTTGGCCACATTGGGCCAAGTCATGGCCAAGAACCTGCCAGAGTGGAATATCAGGGCCTGTCCAGCAGAAATCACTTTTAAGACCTCTGGCTACACATACAGCAAAACATTTTCCATCTCTGTTAGCCAGGCATTGGATAATGACCATTTGGTGTAACAGGCCTCTTCCAAGGACCAATGGGTTGTTTAAAGGCCTAAGAAAATATTAATATTTGATTCCATGAAACCAAATTTGATTTAAAAACATAAAAAAGAAGTCAATATTTTATTTGATTAACTCTCTATACTTACCTCCATCTGTACCCGTACAATCCGACTTCAATCTAATAAGCATAGATGAATGAACTCTCCCTGGACAAATCCAGGATCAATACTCCTCTTGTGTATTGGATTCCTTTCTCTCTAGCATCCTCATTTCTCTTTTCTACTGAATTATTCCTGCTAGTGTACATTCCTACCATAAGATCTCATACCTTTAAAAAAAATTAACTCTTGATCTCACGTTCCCCTCTGTTCTCACCTTGTCTTCTGTACCTCTTTACATTAAACTCTCTGAAAAGGAAGCCTATATTCACTAGCTCTGCTTTTCATCTGCCATTCTCTCTTGAATGAACCTCAAACAGACTTTTGTCCCTGTTACACCACAGAAAATTTCCTTTGCCAAAGCCAGCGGGGACCTCCTCTTTCTCCACCTCGACCTCTAAGCGACATTAAACACAGCTAGCCACTCCCATCTTCTTAAAGCATTTTCTTTATTTGGTTTCCAGGACACCACATTCTTGTAATTTTTCTCTTTCATCTCTGACCTCCCTTCTTCTCAGTTTTCTTTGCTGATTCGTCCGTCCCTCCTTTTAGACTTCTAAGTGCCAAAGTACCCGGAAGCACTTTCTATATTAACTTTGTTTTCTACATTTACTGCTTAGGTCATCTCATCCAAATCTGTGTCTTTAAAAATAGTCTATAAAATGATGGCTCTCAAATTTGAATTTCTAGCCTCTCTCTTCTGAACTCTACATCAGTGTATTTTAGGCTACTTAAGCCTCAATTTCCTGCTCTTCCTTAAAAACCCACTTCTACCCCATTCTTCTCTGTCATAAGGAACAGTCACACAGCTGACTGCATCCATGTAACAACTGAGATGACAATTTCCTACCACTTTTGCCTGAGGACAGAAGACCTTTATTACATACGTCTTTTGTTAGAGAATTTTTCCTATTTTTAAACACTGTTTTATGAGGGCAGGATCCAGAGAAAAATAATGAAAAAAAAATTACATTAAAAGTAAAAGTGGTAAGGAGAAGAAACCAAGTCATATCTACCCAAGAATAGAAAGATTCAAGAACCATTGAATGAATCGTGCAAATGCTCTGGTTACCAATTCTTCAGAGATTAAACAAGATAGGGCTTTAAGCCATTGCTGGAGAGAATGAGGGAGGCTTGAGGAAAGGATTTCTCAGTGTGAACTGGGACGGGTCCTGGGTAGAAACAGGCCACTGAGAAAGGACCTTGTATATCCTCTGCTCAAGTGCTCACAACACTTGGGTAGGCAACAATCTGTTCTGGAAAATTTCAAGACACATCCTTCTTGGAGGGAGGAGGAAGGATCCAATTACCTCCTGAAGGCCCATAGAGCTCCTAGATTTACAGTCTTCCAGCGCACCATTCCATTACTGCCACGCTCTGGCGACACAGTGCTGTGAACATGTAACATTAAACTAGTCGCCATCTGGACCTTTCTTGGCCTAGGCAAATTCCTTAATCCTCCAGCGCTTATGCCTGTGAAGATGTTCCCACACATGTGCCTCCAGCCTAGTGTATTTTATTTTAATACACAGTGCCCTTCAAGTTTCCTTTTACGTCTACCACAAATAACAGGTTTTAGCACATCAGGTGATATTTTGCTTCCTGAAGCATTTAAATTAATTTTCTATTACCAATGCAAATGTGTACTTTCCAATTTACCCACTGCACAATAAAACCTAATTTAAAGCAATTAATGTTCATTAATGGCCCCATCTGCATGTTTATCGCTTTATCCTTAAATACTTGAGACATGGTCTCCATATTTTATAGCTCATTTCTTATCAGCAAGAATTCTTATTCTCAAGGGTAAATGTAAGACTAATGTGCAAGGATATCACATCTTTATTGGAAAACTACCTTGCCCTTTTTTTGATGAACAGGTTGAATGTGTATAATAACAAATGTACCCAATGCAAAAAAAAAAAAAGAAGAAGGCTTGTACTAGTGTGCCCAGCTCCCTCTGCTGTCTTCCTCTTTCCTCAGAACTGTCAGGAAACTGGCTGAACCAGTTCTTCAGCCTCCCAGTAGGATTTTGCCAGTAACTAGAGAGACTGCAGTGGCAGCAGCCCTCCGTGGTTCTCCTACCTCGTCACCCTTTAAAAGGGCACTGCCTTGCAGGGAATAGGCAGGTGAGCCAACAGGTCTTACTACTAAGTCACAACGTATTTCGAGCTTGTGCTTTAGTGTCAGATAAGCATTGCTTTGCCGCGTACCAGGTGTGTTAGTTGTGTGCCCTGTGGACAGCATCTCAACTTTGTGAACATCAGTTTTCTCATCCTGCCAAATCAGGTTTTCCTCAGGACTGAATGAGATTATACATTAAAGCATCAAAGCAAGCTGTGCTGAAGAACATAGCTCCACCAGACCAGATTTCCAGTGTTCAAATCCTGGCTTTGCCTTTCACCAGCTATGCGTGTGTTATGACTTCTCTGTGCCTCAGTTTTCTTGTCAGCAAAATGGGCATCATAACAGTATCTATCTCAAAGGGTTGTGGTGAGGATTAACATGAGGTAGTATGTGTACATTGCTTAAAAAAGAGCTTAGCAGATAGTTAGGACTTAGTGAATGTTAGGTAGAGGAAAAAAAATGAAAAAAACCCAGTAGGTACTTTAGAAATAACAGCTATTTTTATTAAAGCTTTTCCCTGGAGTCACAGTCTGTGGTGCTAAAATGTAACTTCTGGACTTAGAGACAAGAATCTTGGCACAAGGGCACCTGCAGGTGGCTTTTTCCACCACCCCTTCCCCCATCCTAGAGGAAGGCGTAGTAAGTACCCCTTCTGTGACACTGTTTGTTATGCCTAACGCCTGACAGCCAAGTGCATGTATAATTCTTGCAAAAAAAAAGAAAAAAAAAGTCAGTAATATATTTACACCATTTTAACAAGAAAAGCAAGTGAGTTTGGATGAGATATTTTACATATAATATTGCTGAACAAAGATCAACCTATCTGATTTCTTTATTCCTTAAACAAACAAAAAAAGAGTTAATAAATGTTTCCACACGGGTGATTTCAATGAAATTTACATTTATGAGTCATTATCATTTTGGTGGAAGGAAAAATGATGTTCAGCTTGTCACTGGAGGGGCAGATGGAGATGGAGTTTAGAAAGTTGACAAGCTTGCTGACAGAAGTGAGTAAAATTTACGTTCCTACCAACCTAATGGCAGCAATTATTTCTGAACTAGGATAACAAATGTGCTTTTTTATCCTATAACTTGACATACGCTATAGAAGTTTCCAGAGGCATATTTTCTGTAAAGAAGTAACTGTTTCTGTATTCAACATTTAATATAAGAGTTTAATTGGATACTGACCCTTTCAGAAGATTTTGTTACAATTTAAATATTAAGAGAATAAAAAATATCTACCTGAAGTTGTCTTCTATTTTCTGCTATCTTTTAGTTTTACTTCACATTCAATACTATTTACAGATTTTGGCATTAGCAAAATATAAATTACTCCATGCACAGTCTGTAGTCATACTATTTTATGAGCATCATAAATAAAACAAATACATGTGGGACGTTTGGTGTTTATCTTGACTTGAAAGACTATCTTAGCATGAGAAAGCCATTTTTGATTCCGTGATTAAATAACATCCAACATAATAAAAAAGGGGCAAATTTTACTGGGGTAGTTCATCACAGATGACGTTAAAATGTATTAATATAAAATATTAAGATGAGTTAAACATCATAATTTGAATTTCGAGTGTTTTGACTCATAAATTTACTCTACATATAACAGTAACCAAACCATATGCACTCTTCTATCATATATAGATAATATATATATGCTGCATATCTTGAAATAAGATATGATATTTATGTGAATTATTTTCATGTACTTATTCTCATGAAGGCATAAACCAGGGGATGAGAACACTTGCAAAAATTGGTACAGATGGGGCATTCCTTCAAATGATAAAAGCCATCTACAACAACCCCATAGCCAATGTAATTGAATGGAGAAAAGCTGAAAGCATTCCTGCTTAGAACTGGAACCAGAGAAGATGTCCTCCTTCATCACTACTATTCAACATGCTGCTAAAAGTCCTAGGCAGTGCAATCAGGCAAGAGATGGATATCTTGCCAGGCTAGTTTTTTTTTTTTTTATTTTTACTAGACACAGGGTCTCATTCTTGCTCAGGCTGTTCTTGAACTTCTGAGCTCAAGTAATCCACCTGCCCTGGCCTCTCAGAGCACTAGGATTACAGGTGTGAGCCACCATACCCAGCCTTTTACTTTAATTTCTAACTGCCTGTTGAACTCTATTCTTCTTTCAAAATTCATTTACATATAACTTTTTCAGTGAAAAAGTGTCCCTATATACTTCTACTATATGGTCTCCTAGTATTCTGGTATTTTTTCATTTCATTACTTATTAATAAGGAAACTTAGTTAATTCTTTGCCTAAGTATTTTTAAATACCCTTTATCTCCTACACTATAAGCCCCTTGAGAACAAGGAACATTTCTCCATGCTGCCCATAATGTTTCAAACTCCAAGCAAGGTATATGGTACAATGTAGGCATTCAAGCAAAATGTTGACTACAGCAATGAATGCCTGGATGACAAATGGACAATGAAGAGGAGCTTTGTGTTTGCAAATGTTTTTGTTTCTCTTTGTTTTTTATTGAGAGAATGTTGAAGAAGAAGAATAAGAAGGAGGAGGAGAAAAGAAAGAAAGAAAAAGAAGAGGGAAGAAGAAGAAGAAAAGGAGGAGGTAAGTATAGTAGAGAGATTATTATGAGAAATGGGGGAAGGTCCCTGAGAAGGTCACTTGATCCAGGGCATGGAAGTAAGAAATGTCCAAGGAAAGGAAGAGAAATAATCCTGACACTGTATCAGGAAAGAAGATGAAGACATATTTTCAAGGGAGTTCCCATCACAGATGTTATATTCTGTGTAAAGTAGGAGGTGGCATTCACTTGTCAGAGTGAGTGAGAGGAGGGAGATGAGGTTGTGAAGAGCTTAGTGTACGAAATGTGACAAGGTACAAGGGAAGATACAGAACTCCCAGGAAGCATCAAGCATTCAGCCAAAGTTAAAGACTATGACTTTTCAGTTTTCAATCTACACTGGCCTGGATAGTATTTTCTGCTGCACAGCACAACAACTGGGGTCTGGGAGATGAAAACACAGATGGTTATACTCAATATAAAGATGATAATGATGATGATGGTGATGATGATGACAAACACTGAAACACTGACTCACTGTTACTATGTCAAGCGCTGGGCAAAGCTGTTTCTATGAATTATCTCGTTTCTTGCATACAACTATATTTAGGTATAAATTATATACTGTACCATAAAACATACCTACTGCATTTGTAGCACTAAATAATTTTTAACAAATTTATTGCATTGGCTACTATCACCACAAGTCAGTTTTAAACCATTTTCATCATTCCAAAAATAATTCCCTTGAAATTGTTTGCATTTAATTCTGCTTTAACCCCTAAACGTCAGGTAACCACTGATCTGCTGTCTTAATAAATGGGCCTTTTATGGATCTCTTATAAAAATGGAATCATACAATATTAGAGATTTGTTCCTTTGTGTGGCATCTTTCCATTATGATGATGTTTTTGTGGTTCATTGATTTAGTAGTATTCTCTTTTTTATTGCTGATAGCATTTAATTAAATGGATATATCACATTTTGAAATTGATAGACATAAGGCCATTTATCGAAGAGACTATACTTTTCCCATTGCTCATTAACAAATACTGGCTAAAATAATTTTATATTTTTCAGACTTCTATAATTTATTGATAATAATTTATAAATTTCAAAGTACTCTTGTGCTCATTAAGAAGTTTTATTCTTATATTAATTCTGGGAGGTAGATGTTATTGTACAACTAAAAATTGTTCTTTACAGTTAATACATAAGTTAATACATAGTAGAATCTTAATTGAAATTTGGTTCTTCTGATGTTGTATTAATGCATTTCCCACTATATAACAGAAGTTTTCCTCATTAAAAATTTAATTGTCTGGTTACTCCTATAGCTTTTGTATGAAACAAGAATGTAAAATAAATTTGTAAGAAAATAAATTTGAAAATTGAACGCATAAGCCATAAGATATTAAATATTAACGAATATATTATAAATTAAATCTTATCTGTCCATTAAAAGTGACATTATGTTCAATATTTGTCATGAAAATATAACCGTAACATAATAAGTGGAAAAAAGTTTTAAAAGACTATGTATAAATAGAAAAGATAGCCCAGAAATAGATACACACATACACTATTGATTGCTTCATGATAAAAATGCCACTAAAACTCAGTAGGAAAGAAATTTACTTTCAATAAATGGTTCTGGGGCAAGTAGACATTGATATGAGAGAAAAATAAATCTCGCTTTATTATTTCATAACATATTTAAAAATTAATGTCAGATGAACCATGAATCTAAATATTTTTTAAAAATGAAACTTCTAGTACAAAACATTAAATATCTTCATATCTTGGGGCAGAAAGTTATTTCTTCACTTTATGCAAAATGATATCCACCAAAGAAAATTAACAAATTGTAGTTCATTAAATTCAAGAAGTAATTTATTAAATGATTCTATAAAGAGATTAAAAAATAATCTATAAACTAAGAGAAGATATTTATAATACATGTATTCAACAAAGATATTTATAATACATATAGAGAATATCTCAAGAATTCCTTCAAACAAATATTAAAAAGAGAAATGAACTTATTTTTTAAATTGGACAAAATATTTAAGGAGATGTTTTTTAATTAAAAAATACCAAAGTGACAAATCAACAAAAATCAATCACCAGTGAAATGAAATCAAAATCACCATGCAATATGATTAATACTACATTCCCTATAGAATAGCTAAATCCAAAAGCCTGGCAATGCCACTTGTTGGCAATAAATATGAGTAAAAGGACCACTCTATCTTACTACAGAAAGAATTAACTGGTACATCAACTATGGAAATTTGCCAATGTCTACTCAAGCTACATATACAAGGTCTGATAATTAAGTTCACAAACGCTCTTAGAAAAAGTGCTCATACCTTTGTGCTGAATATAACTATGGTCACCTTTGAAGTATTCCCTTTTGGAAGCTATGCACTGATGCCAGTGCCTAGTGCACCCTTCAAAGCAATTTTAGAACTCTTTTTCTGGAACGGTCATTAGAGCTGTCATCATATTATCCTTGATGTCTTGAATATCATCAAAATGTCTTCCTTTCAATATTTCCTCCATGTTTGGGTAAAGAAAAAATTCAGTGAGGCTAGATCAGGTGAGTAGGGAGGGTGTTCCAATACATTTATTTGTTTGCTGACTAAAAACTCCCTCATAGACAATGCTATGTGAGCTTGCTATGTGAGCTAGTGCATTGTCATGATTTAAAAGCCATAAGTTGCTGGCCAAGATTTTTAGTTAAATTTATCCTGTTCCTCTACCAATATTTATTTGGTCTGCTATACTTCTCACAGATAGCTAATGGTTTTATGCACAATTTGATGAATTTTTACAATATTTTCATCAATTCTGCTCATTCCTGGCCACCCTGACCTGTCTTCTTCTCTCCCCTTAAAAAAAAGTTTAATCCATTTTTACACTGTTATTTTCTTCATGGAATTATCCCCATAAACTTGGACTAACATGTACTTTATTTCACTTCTACTCTTGCCAAATTTAACAAGAAATTTATGAATGTTTGTTGCTCTAATTCAAGCTTTGACATTCTCATGACAGCATGCAAAAACATGGGACAACAATAATGAATGCCACTCAGTAAGACATTACCACACATCAATGTGGACACAGCTGTGAGACACTGAAATACCAAAGTTATGAAACCTTACTGAGTTGTTTGTACAGTGCTGCCAACATAAATGTATGATAGCAAGTTAGCAAACTTGATTGTCAGACCCATACATTTATGATCTAGCAATCACATTTCTAAGCACATGCACAAGGGAAATGAAATGAGTGCATGTATCCATCAAAAGAGATGTACGAAAATGTTCATAGCAGTCTTATTCATCATAGCCACAAACTGAAAACAACCCAAATACTTAACAGAATAAATTGTGGTATACAATAAAAGAATAGACAGCAATAAAAAAATTAACAAGTTACTAATACATGAAAAAACCTGAATTAATAAGTTCATATAATATAATTCCATTTATTTGAACATAGAGAATAGAAAAAAATCTACCAATGATGATAGAAGTAAAAAATCATTATCTCTAGGGGTAAGAGGTACAATGAAACTTTCTAGAGTGCCAGACATTTCCTAGATTTTGATGAGACAGTTGCATGTAACTTCCAAGTCAAGTGTTGCCTGAGTTTCATTGTGCTTCCTTATCCTAATGTCTCATTGCTGTTTATTATGTTAAAGCATGTCTTCAGCTAATATCTATGGTGTGCTGCCTTGTTCTCCATCATCATATAGAGGTAATTTGGAAAACTGAATTTCCACTGGTTAAAATAAGTTTTGGAACAAACACTCTTCCATCTCTCCTTTTTTTACTTCCATGTCTACTGCCACATGAGATTCTAAAAAATCCCAACTGCATATTTCTGGTGTTAGTGTGACCAAAAATACTATACCAAAAAGATAACACACCATGGTCAAGTGAGTTCCACTACAGGGATGCAAGGATGGTTCAATACACACACAGGCAAATAAACAGACTTGATTAACCATGTAAACAGAAGTGAAAACAACAACCATATGAACATCTCAACAGATGCAGAAAAAGCATTTGATAAAATTCAACATCTTTTAGTAATAAAAATGCTCAGAACTTTCAACATAAAAGGATCATATTTTGCAACTTCTTTGCAAAAGCTCTTCTTGAAAAGCTACCAATAGCATCTATAAACCACCAGCACAGAGAAAAGCATTTTTAATAGAGTATAAGTGTCTTAATATAATAATTAAGTAAACTAGATGAGGTATATATTAACCAGTGTGATGTAAGAGTTCCTAATCCTATATGAAATCAGCACATTGTACCCCATAAATGCATTAATGTATACATGAAAAAAAAATAAAATATGTGAAACAGCTTTTGACAACAATAAAAAAATAAAAATTTTTATTTGACATAATGATGATAGGACTTACTTGGATATATTCATTCTGATCTTAAAGTATCTTAAATGTGAATGAGTTCCAGGTTGGTAAGATAATATTTTTTTCTTTAATTCTCTTTGTTATTCTTATAATTTTGCTTTTCCATAAATAAAAAATAAAGAAAGAATATGTCTCTTTCTGTTTGTGCTGAATAAATATTAGGGCTGGCGATTAAGTCTTTGTTCATTTCCTACTTTGTCACTTAATGCATGTTCCAGGGGAGAGAACAGACATGCGCGCTCTCCTTCTCTCTCTCTCTCTCTCTCTCTCTCTCTCTCTCTCTCTCTCTCACGCGCGCGCTCTCTCTCTCTCTCTCTCTCTCTCTCTTTCTCACACTGTCTTTCCCTCTCTCCCTCCCTCCTTCTCCCCCCAACCCCCACACACTTACTCTTAAAAGTCAGAGTAATCCCTTTAGCCAGGACATATCCAGGTTTCCAAAACCTACATCTGGTAATAACACATTCCAAATATGGCTTTAGATCAAACTGTAAGATTGTTTTGTGTATAATTTCATTAAACAAGTCAGTCTGATACAAAATTTAAGTTTAGAAGCTATCTAAAGCTTGGAAATCAAGAATATCAGCTCTGGTTTCTCAGAATGGTTAATTAGTTGGAGGATCCCACCATGATTCCACTTTATCTGTTTTAACTCCCTTTTCAGTTTTTAATCACTCACTTTCCTCCCCCTCCCTATTCCACTACAAAAGGACTCAGAGTGAAGGATTGGCCAGAGGCTGAAAACATTAGTGTGGTCCTTTCCCTGAAGCCCATGCCTTGGTTCTAAGCACCCTCTTCCACACCACCACATTTTACTTTTATCCTCTCTTTAGTTCTCTGGTCCTTTTTCTAGTCCCACAGTGAGCAGAAGTCAGCCTTTGTTCTTCAGATACACAACCTTGAAAAGTGTTTAGTATTAGTTCCAACAATGTAGTTCTATTCCATGTTTTTTGAATACGAGCACACTACATAATAACTTCTGGACCTGAACTTATGATTTGTAAAAGGAATAAAATAGGATTTCTCTTCACAAATGAGAGGGTATGTGATATAACTGGCATCTTGTACAGCACTCTGAGAAATCATGATGGAAAGCATTATTGGACAGTGAATCACTAAATTGCTTCAGTAGTCTGTCCTACTCAACTGAGCCTATCACGTTAGACCTGGTATCTACACTCATAATTCTAATTCTTATATGTGTAAAATATCACATTAGTTATTTTTAATAATGATTCCTCAAAGGCAAGCCAAAGATTATCTTGATAATTCTCTTAGGTGATGAACAAAGGCATAGAAATATTAGACTAAATTGGAAACTCTTGAGAGGATTATATCTATTGCTATCTTTTATACATTACCTAACTTTCTCTTGGAAACCTCAGATTCTGAATTACCTTATGATTGTGAATCCTAACAACAAAAAGGAGTGACATCTTTACTACCATGAACGATGCTCAACCTTTGTTCTTGAGCTACACAACCTCCTTTGTGAAAGAGGATGTGGAGCTCTCAGAAGGCTGATAGAAGATTGACACGTAAACAAAATTAGGAGAAACATCTCCACCTGTAGTCGGGTGGTCTATCTCTCCTCCTTTCCCAGGCAACCCCATCCAATTGGCAGGAACCAATGGGCATCTGGTTAGCATGGAGGGGGCAAGATTGGTAAGAGTTGGGCAGAGTATCATTTTATTCTTTATCCACAGCCTGGTTTTCCTCATTACTAACTGTAGTGATATTGTTTAAGAAAAACTCCGAATTCTGTTTTTGTGGAGATGGCTCATTACAGAAATATCAAGGAATTTTCAAACAATATTGTGAATAAAAGAACAAGTTCATTTATACAGGCTTCTAAGAACACTGTAACTATTTTGGAATAGATACAAATGAAAAGACCTAAAGAAAAATCAGCAATCCTCCATGTGACAGCCCCATTCACACATCTGAAGTAAAAATTTTAAATGATGATGATATTTCTTATTGCATTCACCCTCCTGCAAATAAGCAATAATCTTGTACATTCCACTTCACTATCCCCACTGAACAGGATTCTGAAGTACATTTTCTAACACATCTGAAATGTCCCCTGACTTACCCTCCTTAAGGAAAGTTGACGAGTGACTGTCAGGGGTTCACAGTCTCTCTAGGCCCTGTCATCAGGAATGTGTTAGATTGAGAAGTTTGGTTGAGCTGAAAAGCATAAAACAAGGAACTAAGATGCTCATTTTGCTCTCCCTTGACAGATATTGGCAGAGAGAAAATATAAACTTAACAATGTCCTAAGGGCTCAAGTGATCTTTTTCCCTCACTTATGAACACCTTAAAAATAAGGAAAATTGCTGGTGAGCCAGCCAAGAAGTTTCTTCTTCAACATCTCATAATGTAAACTCTTCAGGGGGAAAATTGGTACTGCCCTTGTCAAGATAAATAATCACTTCAGACATGTTAACTCCAGGCTCTTTTTTAATAGTGATGTCTTTGGGAAGAGGCATATCTGGTATGTGTGAAAGCAATACAGATAGGATGTGTGCTTTTAAATTGATGATTAAAATAATGAACTATAGAGAACCTGATTCATTATTTCATTATAGATTTCTTTGCTTCAATCACCAGTTTCTAAGTGGTGGTTTTAAAAACACACACACCAAAAATTCAAAAGATGGCTACGCATTACCTAATATCCCTTGTTTATTTGGCAGAGAGTGAAAGGTATAATCAAACATACACTGTGAACAGGTAATGGAGGTTTTCCAATTCTCAAAAAGTCCCTCTAGGTTCACTAATAAAGTGAAGTTCCCCTGACTTTGTGTCCACCCCAGAAAAGATTTTAGCAAACACAAGTCCTCAAACAGCACTGATATTAAATTTGTTAAATAAGATCTTTTCTATTTTCTTGTAGAGCAAATATTCAACCATAAGAGTTTGGTCTTCATTCACTGATGACTATCATGATATGATCTGAGTTTTGTGGCCCAGTAAGAAATCTTCTCCCCTCACTCCTCAAGTGGTTCCTTGTTTTTATGTGGCATCTAAAGATCAACCAAAGATGAGATCAAATATAACCCAGAGATGTCTTTTAAAATGTACACTTGGAAAAGTAATAATGAGTCCTACTGTTGCCTGTAGCAATGTTCTCAGAACCCTTTTCCCCAAAAAGGCCCTCAAAAACTGGAGACATATAATTCACATCACAGATTACTAAACACCTGGGTTACTGAATTCAATCTTCCTTTCAAAGAAAGATACAAAACAATTTGCTCTGATGTACTGTACAATCAAGAACAAATAGGTGAGATGCTTTCAAACCATGAGCCTCTATGTCAACAATTCAGTACAAGGTGATGGTGGTTATTTTAAACATCAGCCCCTTTTATTGTGTGTATCAAGTACATCAAAGCACAGTCATATCTTAAAGATTGGAACTGAGAAGGCAAGAGGCAGACAAACAGAAAAAGTAAGGGAGGGAAGGAAGGACATGAAGGAAGGAGAAAAGAACAGAAGTAGTGAAAACAGAAGAGAGCGAAGAAGAGGAAGAAAGGCAAGGACAGGTGAGGAACTGTACACCAGATTCACATTCCTATCTGTGCACACACATGTGCAGATGTGTACTGGATTCACATTCCTATCTGTGCACACACACGTGCAGATGTGTACACCAGATTCACATTCCTATCTGTGCACACACACGTGCAGATGTGTACACTAGATTCACATTCCTATCTGTGTACACACACATGCAGATGTGTACACTAGATTCACATTCCTATCTGTGCACACACACGTGCAGATGTGTACCGGATTCACATTCCTATCTGGGCACACACATGTGCAGATGTGTACTGAAGTCACATTCCTATCTGTGTACACACATGTGCAGATGTGTACCAGATTCACATTCTATCCCTGTACACACACGTACAGATGTATACCAGATTCACATCCCTATCCCTGTACACACACGTACAGATGTGTACCGGATTCACATTCCTATCCCTGTACACACACGTACAGATGTGTACCGGATTCACATTCCTATCTGTGCACACACATGTGCAGATGTGTACTGAATTCACATTCCTATCTGTGCACACACATGTGCAGATGTGTACCAGATTCACATTCCTATCCCTGTACACACACGTACAGATGTGTACCAGATTCACATTCCTATCCCTGTACACACACGTACAGATGTGTACCAGATTCACATTCCTATCTGTGCACACACACGTGCAGATGTGTACTGAATTCACATTCCTATCTGTGCACACACACGTGCAGATGTGTACCGGATTTGCATTTCTATCCCTGTACATACACGTACAGATGTGTACCGGATTCACATTCCTATCCCTGTACACACATGTGCAGATGTGTACTGAATTCACATTCCTATCTGTGCACACACATGTGCAGATGTGTACCAGATTCACATTCCTATCCCTGTACACACACGTACAGATGTGTACCAGATTCACATTCCTATCTGTGCACACACATGTGCAGATGTGTACCGGATTCACATTCCTATCCGTGTATGCACACATACAGATGTGTACCGGATTCGCATTCCTATCCGTGTGTACGCACACGTGAAGATGTGTACCGGATTTGCATTCCTATCCGTGTGTACGCACATGTGCAGATATGTACCGGATTCACATTCCTATCCGTGTGTACGCACACGTGAAGATGTGTACCAGATTCACATTCATATCTGTGTACACACATATGCAGATGTGTGTGCACCCCAGAATACCACACAAATGCGTGTCTGTATGTGTCTATTGGGACTATATCTATAGGGACTGTATTAAATACAATAATAAAAGTTTAATGCAATAAAATATACATAGGCATTTATATGTGTGTATATGTGTGTATAGTAGAAACATTTATATGTGTGTATAGTAGAAACAATCTAGTATATTATATTTTATTTTTACTTCTTCTTTTTATTGTTTGGGGTTCATCGGGGCTACAAAGAATTAGGTTACACTGATTGCATTTGTTAGGTAAAGCCCTTCTTATAATTATGTCCTGCCCCCAAGAGGTATGCCATATACTATAACCTCCATCCTCCAATCCAGTATATGTTAAACACAGAAAGATATGTGTTTGTAGTATATGACTGCATTATACATAATAGTATAAGTTTAACCAAATAATATATATGCACGCATATGCATGGCATTAAAATTCCATATGTCTGTTATGTGTCCAAACAGTAACATATGAAGCTCAATATGAATACATTCATTCATTCATTACACAAACACTGCCTGAAGACTTTGCTGCTAAGAAAGAATTGGACTCTGTGCTCTGGGCATAGTGAGTCAAGGTTGGAACATGGTTCCTAGAGTCCAAATGAACTCCACTTGTCAGCTAATAAAGGTACATAAATAACTACCTGAATACAAAGCAGTATGAAGCAAGTGCCCTGATTAGAAGGAACCAGATGCTGAGGAGGTCTGGAAGAAGGGAGAAGTATTATGATATGGTCCAAGAGTGGGAGGATATAGGAAACTGTTTCTTTAAGGAGATGATTTTTAGTTCATTTTCAGAGCTGGAGATGGAGTAAGTGTTCTGCAAGCTGATGGAGAAGTATGAGCCATGCCATGTGATAAAGATGGATGGATGCCAGGGATGAAAAGATTTATTCAGGTACCTAGAGAGCAGGGTGCCATAAGGGAGCCCACCTGCAGATATAAAAAAATACAAGATTGTCTGTGGTCTGGATACCAGGCTGAGTCTAGATATGAGGATACGGAGGTTCCTAGTATGGCCGCAATGATAACGTGGACTAGAAAGCATTTTAATTAATTCATGAAGGATAAATGTAATTTTTATAGTCAGACATAAGATGAAAAAGAACATCCTAAAAGATGACATTAGGAAAGGGGTGGATATGAGGACATACTCCATTGATTTAAGGAATGGATTAGTACGAGAAACATTTTCTTACTTCCTGGCACATAGTAGGAGCTCAGTAAAGATTTATTGAATGAAAAATTGATCATAGATAAATAGAAGGGAAATTTTTCCTTCTGGGTTGTGGTTAATCCTTAGATTCTAGACTAAGAAGTCAGGACTTTTCTGGTAGTTGATAGAGACACTAAAGGATTTTAAAAGGAAGAATGAAGGGATCAACACTGTGTTCTAGATGATGAACTTGGTGTTGAAATAAAGCATGGATTATAGAGGAGATAATGGGGGAAAAACCAGGCTATTCTGTTTTTTTTTTTTTTTTAAATCATGAACTAAAATTACTAGGAACTTCGGTGATAGGAAGAATCTGACAGAATGAATGGCAGGCAGAACCATCTACCTCTGTTATATAGTTCTATCAGACTTATCAACCTCCACACAATAGGACTTGGCGGGAAAGTTAGTACACCCCACAAGGCTTCCAGGCTGCCTGTAGCCACCATTTGCCCCTCACACTCTTCTCAGCTTCCCTGCATCATGCGTGTACTCAGTCTTCTGACCCTTCAGCTCTGTCTGTTTCACATTCAGCTTCTATACACCTCTTGGACTTAAAAGTAAGTTCTTCTTTCCCAATGTGACATTCAGTACTCATTTTTCTACTCTTTCTTTTTTTGATTGTTCCAAGTACACATCCCTCATCCCAGGGACCTCCAAAGTGACCCACCTGTCTAGAACCCATCTTGTTCCTTGAGTCCTTTGGAGGTAACCCACCAAGAAAGAACTTCAAGAGGAAGGACTTTGGTATAGATTAGATATGGGACAGAAACAAAAGCCAAAGAGGAATTGCCTTTCCAGGCAGATCATTCATTCATTGATATTTATAGTGTCAGTCACCTCTCTTCATGCTTGATATGAACCACAGAACAAAACAGCCAACATTCCAGCTGTCGTGCATTAACTGTTAGACATGGAAGACACAGGATGCGTGACAGACGTGATAAATGTGTAAATCAAATAGTATGTTTGAAGATGTTCAGTTCTGTGGAAAGATAGAGTAGGGCAGATGGAAGAAGTGAGAACAGGCTGCCACACTGGGGCTGTCAGGGCTGGTGTCCCTGGGAAGGTAACTGAGCTGAGTGAGTACCCTAGGAAGAGCATTCTAGGCAGAAAGAACAATGAACAGGGGCACATCTGGCAAGTACGGGAAACAGGAAGAAGGCCAGGAAGCTACTAGCGAGTGAGGAAGTGGAAGTATGGAAGGATGTGAGACCATAGAAAATCTGGGCCAAATCCTACAGCACTTGACAGGCCACAGGAAGGACTTTGGTTTTTACCATGAGTGAAACAGAAGCCACCAAAGGTTGTGACTGGAAGAATAACATGATCTGACCTACATTTTGGAGCAGGCATCCTCAAACTAAGGGCCACATGCAACCCACCAAGGACATTTATCCGGCCTGCTGGGTGTTTTTGCCACTACTGCCTGTCCTGCTTAGCAGCCGACTCATCCCAGGGCCCGCAATCCAGCCCACCAATGGTCTGAGGGACAGTGAACTGGCCCCCTGTTTAAAAAGTTTGAGGACCCCTGTTTTAGAGAATTATTCTGATTGTGCATTGAGGAAAAACTGTAAAGAGCCAAGGACTTAAAAGAGAGAGAGAGATTTCTGAATAGGTTTTGTAGTAATCCACATGGGAGATGATGATGGTGCCACCAGAACACAGTAATGGACGTAGTGAGAAGTGAGCAGAATCGAGTGACATTTTGACAGTAAACCAACAGGACTTCTTCCTGACAAATTGGATATGAAGTATAAAGGAGAAAGAAGAGTCAAGGAAACTTCAAAGGAGATCTATGTGTATATATATATGTGTGTGTGTGTGTATTTTTCCTGAACAAGTAGAAAGACGGAATTGCCATAAAGTGAGATAGGGATTACTATGGGACTGAGGGCTGGGTAGGTGTGTGGGAAGATCAGGAGTCCAGTTCAGCATTCACTGAGCCCCCCATGTCTGTGCAATACTCAAGTGGTGGAGACATTGAATAGGTAATCGACTACAATAGGCAATCGACATGTCTGTAGAAATGTCTGAAATTCAAATAGAAAGTAAGAAAGTGTCCTGCACATAAACTGTAGGTGAAGTCATGAACCAGGGTGCAATTACCAAATAAGTAAATATAGATCTCACCTAGAAGAACAGGAGCAAGGACTGGGTGCAGAGGCACTGAACATTACAAGGTGGAGTGATACGGATTTTCATAGGGAAATAAGACAAAATCTGAGTGCGGCGAGGGATGGTTGGTTAGGAAAATGAATTCTATTTTATGCACTTTGTATTTGAGTTGTTACTATGAAATTCAGGGGCTAGCCAATGGTGGGCTGGTAAATATTTAACCAACAACTCCAGATGAGAGGAGTATAATTTGTGTATGTGCCTGTTTCCCTTGTGTAAATACTCCATAATAGCCAGTCTTAAGCTACAACCTAGTGGCAGCTGGAAATACAAAACTAAAGAGCAACACAACACGTTTGAAATATATTTTGAGAAATCATCCTTATAGAAGCTAATAAAATCCATAGGAAAGGATTAAAATCTTTGGAGGCTATACGGTAATAAGGAGGAGAAAACTAAAGGCAAGATGTAGGAGAATGTCCATATTTAGGGGCTCAGAAGATTTCCAGGTGAAGAAAGAAAAGTAACAAGCTAAATTCCAGAATGATTTTTCAAGCTAGGATCATTTTGCTACTATTGCCAAGTATTTCTTCTTTCCTTGTATTCTTTTTTTTTCCCTGTAAGATGAAATTGTATCAGATTCAGATCAGAATTTTTCCTGTTAGCCTCTTAGAGAATGGGCACTAAGTTCAACATATCTATATAAGGATGTCATTTTGAAAACTTTTTTAAGAATAATTTTTTTACTCACTTCTGGCTATCTTCAAACAAAATATGTCATTCTGGTATCTATGTACTCCAGTAATACACCATTTGATTTTCTGAATTATCAGTGCAATTTCCTAGATTTGTTTTAAAAGAAAGTTTTTTTTGTTTAAGCCAGCTGGCCTCTGGTATAAGAGGCATTACACTTAAACAGCCAGAAAGACTGTTACAGTAACAAACACGAAAGATGAACAAACAAAAAGCTTCCAGGACAGGATGGGTGCATCTAGATGATTTCCTTTTCTTTCTGCTACTTCAGTGATGAAGAATAGAATCACGGAATATCATTAATCCTTAAATATTTTGACATGATTTATCTTAAGGGTAACCAGATATATGATATAACAATAAGGCATATGATAAAACTTTTAAAACCTCTATTTAGATTTAAATTATAGCATTTGAAGGATAATCATATTTCTAGAATTTTCCAGGGCAGTCTCATTTTCCTCATAAATGTATGTGTAATTGTCATATAAGTATTTTGATTTTTTTCCCTTGAAAAGTATGAACGTTGGCAGATGTGCTTTGAGCTAAATGAAATTTAGATTTTACCCCCCAGTGTCAGCTGGATGGCACAGAGAAACCCTAAAGCTAAGAGTTCTTGCAGAAAAAGCACAAAAGACCTAACCCACACACTCATGGGGTCTGCTCTCTTAGGAAAGTGTAGCTAGTTCTAGCTTGTTGTAATTCTATGTGTTTTCTCAAATTGTAGTTGAATGTTTGCCCTAGATCTTAGAAGAGGCTCTGAAAATAAGGAGCTCTGTGCTCTAAGAACATTGAAATTATGACTTGAAAAGAAAAAAAAAGCCATTTATTAAACATTTCCCTAACTGAAAATCAAGTTGAAGGTAGTGAATGTCTTCCAAAAGGCAAAGCTCTGTCTTGCAGTTTGAGTTTCTTGTGCAATGTCCCTGGAGGCCCATATGTGAAATGAGGACAATACGGAGACTTGTGCGTTCACATAATTGATCCACTTTCATCCGCATAAAGGGATGAGGAAGTCTCAAATTATTAACAGTCCAGTGCCTTTACAGCTCCCACCTACCGTGCACTTATCACTTTCAGATTTCCCCTAATTGAATTACTGGGAGCAGACCAAATGACCTTAGTTGTCCAAGCACTATGTATCACTTTTTATTTTGAATGAATTACAATTTCAAAAGAAAATATTCTCTTCATTTATTTTCCATCATATAGTAATTATATCCTTGGTGTCCTAATTTTTCTGTGACTTTGCTTTTCAAGAAATAACTATTAGCTTTTCAACATAGTCAATGACCTTGTTTGGATGACTCTGTCCCCTCAGGTGACCTTGAAGCAAAAATTATGGAAGCATCAATTGGCAAATTCACCAGCATCCAGCAAAGTATGAAAAGGGTAAGAGCTCTTCATTTCCCAGCACTGGCATTCATCATGGAAAGACACATAAAGTAAAAGGGCAAATTCCAATGACATACATCCAATAAATTGGAGATTCTTGTCACAGTGAACGCCAATTCAGCAGTTCATAGTCACAATGCATAACATGGCTACATTACTTATTTTTTAACCCTCTAAACTGAGGCTTTTATTACTGGTCCTTCTTTTTTTGTTTTCTTGCCTTTGTATCCTTAAAAATTCTGTTTTATCTACTATGAGATTATCTTTCTAAGTCTGTTGAATTCTCTTTTGGCTGTTAGTAGGAAACATTTTTTGTAATAGCATCCAATCAAGAATCATAGATTAAAAAGTCTGAAAAATTTCTTAGTTTCAAGTAGACCATCATGCAAACAGAACTAGAGGGGAAATAACCAAATTGTTTATAAACTATTTTCAGTACAGCAAATCCAGAACTTCTTTTAGCAATTTGCATGGCATGTTATCCCCTTTGAACTGATACATGGAGTTCAAATTCCTACTACTTTCAAGATGAATCCTTCCAAAATTTAATTATGAACTGAAATGGTCTAGTCCAGTATAGGCAACATGAGTGTCAATAGGCTGTTCACATTATGTGATATCCTCTATTAAATATGCTGTATATGTTGCAGATAGTATGAATTCTCTAAAGTGCATGTTATCAAGTCAAACACACTTAGAGAGACTTCTATGCATGCTCAGTCAATATTATATCTCACTGAGGTGTGATGTGTAAAGTAGAGCAGTAAGAGACTGGGCAAACGGAGTCACTTCCTGGGGTTAAAGTCCAGCTGGCTCTTATAAATTCTATTAGATAATCACTCAGGCTTTTTGCCCTTGATTTCCTCATTAATAAAGCTATTTCTGAAGTCCTGTGGTACTCTTGTAAGGTCTGTGTAGCTAAAACTAAATATCAAATTAACAGTAGGATTTTGTTCTCAATTCCCCTAAAACAAAACAAAAGAAAAGAACAAACAAAAACACAGAAAAGGCAGCGATAACAGAGCATTAGCATGAATCCTGAGGTGGTGCTAAATTTCCCATGTTGGCAATCTTATCCCCCAAGCATTATGAGAGTAGTTATGAAAAGTGAGGAGTACTCCAGGGTTAACCCAAGTTCTGATGCAAGTAGCCTTATTAACCCTTATACAGCAGAACCTTGATAGGTGGTCACCTCCCTACATTGACTACCCTCTTAAGTTGACCTAATTTTCATAGACTGGACATGTACCACATGTACATATCAGTACAGTAGGCCTAGTACCTTGTGTTGACCACCTCTACATGTTAAGATGTTGGTTCTAGTCCCTTAGATGTTTAACTTACAGCAGTTCTACTGCATTATCTTCAGGTCTCTAAACCTCTTAGTGGTTTATCTCTCGTGATCTAAGCACACGTGTTAGAATTCCAGGTGTTAGCAATTCTGGTACAGTATTTTTATTCTTGGTTACAATACAGCAGATTTACTTCAACTGAAACAAACTTGACTTTGAGATCATCCTTCAAATAATTATCATTTATGAAAGCATTTTATCTCTACATGAAGATCCAAGAGGAAAAAAAAAATTCCACAGCTTTTCTTTTTTTTTTTTTTTTTCCTCTGAAGCATCGCTTTTCTATTTGCCATATCAACAAGGAAACAAGAAGATCTGACAATTTTGTTTCCTGGAGTAACATGCTCCTGTGACATTTCTGATCCTAAGGTACAGCCATGGGTTACGCTATTAATTTTCACATCCTGTCTTGAGTTCGCTGGCTGCATGTTATGAAGCCAGTACTCACCACATCCCACCAAGAATGTCAATCAGTTTCCCAAGCTTCATCTCCTCTCTGCACTCTAAACCCCTGAGGCAGTGCCATAATCATCTCACATGAGCCCTGGCAAATCTCCATGCCCACAGGCAACAGTGGACTGTGAACTAAACCCACAAACCAGACCAAGGTTTACTGCGATTTCAGGTCATTTCAAGGGCTTCTTTGCCTTAAAAACATAATTCTACTTTTCTTACTGATGCTTCAAATACGTTTATAAGAATAAAGACATTTTTGACTCAGTACACATTTTCCTGGGAGAAGTAACACATGACCTAAATCTATGTCACAATTGATTAGTACCTGTTTTTACTTTCTTGAGAATGGACATTAATACAAAGCCCCACTGGCATCTGAAATGGGAAAAATGCAGCAAGAGGAAGTGGAAGACCTAAAATATTTTGCTTTGTTTGTGCTTCATTATCATGTGTAATATGATGATAATAATGTTCATTGCATGAGGTTGTTTAGCTAATTGATAGCAATAAACAAACATCATTTGTTGAGTCTTTTGATAGCCATGGGTGGCATCAATATAAATGCTGGTAAGGACATCCAAAAAAACTGTCATCCAGTAAAGCAATGAAAACACTGATGAAAAAAAATCATTAGAATCTACTTTTTTATAACTCTAGAAATTAAGCCAAAGGCTTGCAGCAATTCAAAGAGTCCTATTCCCAGAGAATTGATCATTATTCAGCTTATCTTATGATTCTCTAGGAGAGCCCATTCAAAAGGCTATTTTTATTTTTCCTGACTTGAAGCTTACCCAGTGTAAAAAGGCTTGTTTTTGCAAACATACATGTACACACACACACACACACACACGAGGCAACTGTTTAAATTTCAGCTATCTGAGGCAGCAGATAAAAGTTGAAACAAAATACTAAACAAAAAGCTAAAAAGTAGACTATAGGTAACAAGCTATCCATAGGACGCTTTGAAAAGCCCCAATTTATTCCTGTAATCCAAAAACCTATGTGCATGTTTAGGTTATGCATAAGCCTGAGGCTGTGCACATGCTCAGGAAGATCTAAGAAAGTCTACATTCTCACTCGACATGAGGTTCTGTGCAAGCAGAAAATAAAGGTTAGGAGGTAACAGTCTAGCTTAGTATTAAAAGCATTCTCCAGTATACAATCAGAGCCCTTAGCAAAGACTGAGAGATTTATTAGTTCAAGGCATTTCAGGAAATCTCTGTCCAATCCTTAGCTGACCACTAAGGTCACCTAGCAGGAATTTTGTTTGTCACACAAAAAAGAATACAGACCTGACAGTTTTCTCAGAAAAATTACTAAGCAAATAAACCAACAAACAATAACAACAAATCTTGGGAGTAGTAGGACCTAATTTTTAGTGTTCCTACATTATATTAGTGTGGTTTTTATCAATGAATTATAAAACATGCAAAGAAACAAGAAAGTATTTCCTGTATACAGGGGAAAAACTCAAACAGTAAAAACTGTTCTTGAAAGAAAGCCAGATGTTGGACTTACTACAAAGATTCTAAATCAGCTATCTTAAAAATCATGAAGAAAACCATTCTACAGAACTAAATCAGAATGTCAGACTGATGTTTCAAATAGAGAATACCCATTAAAAAGATATAAATTATTGTTTTAAAAAGAACTGATTAAAAAATTTGGAGGCAAAATTAGAGTAATTGGAATTAAAAAATTCACCATTTGGCTCAACAGCAGATTTGAAAAGGCAGAAGAGAAAATTAATGAACTTGAAGATAAGTCAATTAAAAATATTTAGCTAATGAACAAATGAAACATATGAAGAAAAATTAACAAAGACTCAGATACCAGGGAACACCAACAGGTGAACCAAGATATACATAATGGGAGTCCCAGAAAAGAAGAAAGGGTAAGAAAGAGGAGAAAAAAGGATATTCAAAGAAATAATGGTTGATATTTCCTGAATTTGATAAGAAACATTAATCTACATATATAATAAGCTCAACAAACTTCATATAAAATAAACTCAGAAAAGATTCACACATAGACACATTATAATCAAATAATTAAAAGTCAAAGAAAAGAGAGAATCCAGAAAGAAGCAAGAAGAAAGTGACCCATCAAATAAAAAGGTACTGGATAAGATTAACAGCTGATTTCTCATCAGAAACCATGGAGAGCATAAGGCAGTGGGATGACATATTTAACAATTAAAGTGCTAAAGAAAAAAATGATAAAATACTAAAGAAAAATTTCTATCAACCAAGAATGTACCTCTAGGAAAGTAATCTTTCCAAAATGAAGTAGAAATTAAGAATTTCCAGATAAAAACAAAGACAATTTATTGGTTTTCTTTCCTGCCCCATAAGATACACTAAAAAGAATACTTCAGGTTGAAATAAAAGAACATTAGACAGTAACTCAAATCCACATAACTAAATAAAGAGAATAGGTAGAGATAATTACCTAGGTAATTTTTTTATGTTTAAATGCATTTTTTTTTTACTGTTCTTTTCTCCCACATGATTTAAAAGACCACTGCACAATGTAATACCTAAAATCTGTGTTGATGAACACAAAATGGGCAAAAATACAATTTTTATGATAGTAACAGCACAATGGAGAAAGAAATAAATGAAGCTACATAGGAGAAAAGATTGTACACTACTGAAATTATGTTTGTAAAAATCCAAATTAGCTTATTATAAATTATGATGCTAATTGTAATCCCTAGGGCAACAACTAAGAATATAACTCACAAATGAAAATAAAATGACAAGAGAATTAAAATGGTACACTAGAAAATAACTATTTCAAGAGAAACCTTTAATGGGAAAGATATTAGAGATATACAACATATGAAAAACAAATAGCAAAACAGTGGTTACAAATCCCACCTGATCAGCAATTACATTAAAAACATAGTATAAATGGGTTAAATGCTTCAGTTAAAAAGGCACAGATTGACATATGGATGAAAATGTATGCTCCAAATATATGCTGTCTAAAACAGACAGACTAACACAGATGCAAAAAGATTGGAAGAAAAACAATTAACAGGGATATATCATGTAACCAGTAACAAAATAGAACTGACTGGCTAAACTGACACCAAACAAAGTAGTTTTTAAAATTAATAACTAATAATTGTTACCAGAGACAAATAAAGACATTTCATAATGATAAAAGGGTCAGATCTATTTGAAAATATAACAACTGTAAGCATATAGGCACCTAACAACAGAGTCTCAAAATTCAGGTTGCCAAAACACATCATTGAAGGGAGAAATAGAAAATTTGACAATAATGGTTGGGAACTTTAGTAATCCATTTTCAATAATGGATAAAACAACTAGCATATGACTACAAAGAAAGCAAAAATCTTAGGAAATCTCTATAATCAATTAGACCTAGCAAAAATCTATTGAAGACTATACTCAACAACAGAAGAATACATATTCTTCTCAAGGACACATAGAACATTCTCCATAATAGACCATACATTAGTTCATAAAAAAGAGTCTCAAAAATTTTAAATCCATATTGCTAAAATGGAATAAATTTTAAAAATCAATGACCAGGAAATATTTTACTTTATGCCTTATTTTGTTTAATTTTCAAAAGTACCCAATGAATACCCATTTATTATAGATGAAAAATTGCAATAGAGAGGGTATATAAACTGACTAAAATTAATTAATAAGAAAAAAATGGTGCAGGCTTAAGTTTGAGTTCTCAATTTGAATGCTGCCTCATTGGGCTGGGTCTAGTGACTCATGCCTGTAATCCTAGCACTCTGGGAGGCCAAGGCAGGTGGATTGCCTGAGCTCACAGGTTGGAAACCAGCCTGAGCAAGAGTGAGACTCTCTCTCTAAAAATAGCTAGGCGTTGTGGCAGGTGCCTGTAGTTCCAGCTACTTGGGAGGCTGAGGCAAGAGAATTGCTTGATCCCAGGAGAAGGCTGCTGTGAGCTGTGACACTATAGCACTCTAACAGGATGGCAAAGTGAGATTCTGTCTCAAAAATAAATAAATAAATAAAATTCTGCCTCTTTAGAGGTATTTTCTACCTACTGAAACCTGTTCTCTTTATTCACAGAACTTTTCTTTTTCATTGAGGGTATAAGAAACCAGGTTACACTGATTGCATTTGTTAAGTAAGTAAAGTCCCTCTTACATTTGTGTCTTGCCCCCGAAAGGTGTGACACACACCAAGACCCTATCTTCACAGAACTTTTCACAATATGGAATTTTGTATTTCTGGGGCTGAAGATGGACAAGTAGATAAAATAAGTAGTATGAACAACTCATCCCAGTTTACTTGAGACATTCCTAGAGTTGAAACTGAAAGTCCCAAGTACTGGGAATCCTCTCAGTCCTGGGAATATCCAGGTGGTTAGTCACACTAAATAATACAACCTACAAAGGTTTCTTCACTAATGTCTGACAATCAGGTGTCCTTTCCATAAATAACAGCTATCACCCAAGAGAAGAGTGCTACAGCTGACCTTCTCCCTCAAAAACTCTACATGGTTTTTAAACCAGAAGCAGGTCTATGTGTGAACCCACTACACAGCACCCTTCTCAGGCACCAAAGAAACACCATGTAGAAACAAAACAAAGGTAGAATTCTAGTTCAGATTTTGAATAAAAATAGAGAGTCTGCGAGAAGGCATTGCACTACCATTTGGAAAGGAAGGAAGAATATATTACTATTTGTTTATTTATTTATTTTGCTTCCTCCCAAAAGCTATTCAGTCCATAAGGGCAGGGGCCTCATGTTTTTGTTCGCCACTGAAAATACAGCACTGAGTAAATCCCTGACACCTAAAGATTATTCACTAAAAATCTGTTTCACCAAGGACTATGTGACTTCTAAGGCCTTGCTCTTAATCACCAACTATCACCTGCCTTGTTCATCTCTTGCCTTCACGGTAATCCAAGCTAAAATCAAGCTAAAAGTATGAGCTATTTGCTATGTCCCACCCTTTTTTTCTTTACTAAATCATAACTATGTACATTAATGCATTATGAGGTACAATGTGCTGATTTGATATACAATGTGGAATGCTTACATCTAACTGCTTAATATAATTATCTCCTCACTTATTTGTGGTCGTAAGACTCTATTCTTAATAGATTAGAAATGTATCATTGCATTATGCACATTAGGTCAGGTACCCCAAATATCCTCCCTCCTCCTGGCCTCCCACCTTCCCATTCCTTCCTCTTCCCTCCTTCTTTCTAGACTATAATTATGTTTTACCATTCCTATGAATGTGATATATACTGACTTCATAGTAGTATTGAATACATTGGATACTTTTTTCCATTCTTGAGATACTTTACTATGTTCCAGCTCTGTCCAGGTAAACATAAAAGATGTGAAGTTTCCATCTTTGTATGGCTGCATAGTATCCCATGGCATACATATACCACAATTTGTTAATCTATTCATGGGTCGATGGGCACTTGGGCTGCTTCCATGACTTGGCAATTATGGATTGGGCTGCAATAAACATTCTGGTGCAAATGTCTTTGTTGCAAAATGATTTTTGATTATCTGAGTCAATACCTAATAGAGGGTTGATGTTATCTTAACTAATCAACAGAAAAAACTTTTGAGGTAAGTATCCCATTTTCCAGATGAGAAAACTAAAGATAAGAGACATTAAATAACTCATCAAAGACCACAAAGTTAGTCTCTCCTTGACATATATGTGTTGCATTTTTTTCAACTTTATTATCCTGGAAGCATAAATTATTTCACACCAGTATGGAGCACAAAATATCAGGCACTCTACAAGTGAGTTCATCATGCCAATCTGGTAAGCTAAATATTTCTCCTATCTGGCATATAAGAAGTCTCAGGTGATAAAGTTCAAATTAACACAGAGTTATGTAAGGTGACAGCAGTTATAATAATAACTAGTGCTCTACCAGGCACCAACAAATTTTGAGTCCACAAATAATGTAATTTCCTGACATTGTTTTCTTCTAATTCTATAAGGCAACTGAGAAAAGTGCTTCCATTCTTTTTTATTTGTAATTTTTATTTTATTTTTTGTCCATAAATAATGTTTCTTAAATCTCTCCCTTTTAATTTTTTTTTGAAAAGAATCCTCAGGTGTGGGTGCATCATATTTAAACTCAACTCCCTAAAGCTGAATATGATTTATCTTGAAATAGCAGAATGGAAAGAATAGAGCAGAAATCTTCAAATATATATAAATTCATAACTAGCTTCTACTGAACTCCTGCCCTTGTCAACTCATTTAAAACACAATTTTCCAAATGCCACTGCTTTCTGGGAAACAAGGGAAAAGAGAGTGCTTTTATTTCATTAGATTTATGTCAATTCCATTCTGAGTTTCTAGCAATAGGGATTCTTGGAAAAATATGTTGAGCTTCCCTGCACAGCTGGGCTGCCATGACTTGGCACCATGAAACACCAAAAGTAAATAAAATGATTCAGGGTGTGTGCTGGGCCTGAAGGGCCTGAAAGATAGATGAGAAATCTGGTTCATTTGCCCAGACCCCACCTCCAGTGGCAGGCTAATGATTTCTCAATAGTCAGAGCCACAACCATGGCCAAATTGCACACTTGGAGCACTTCCTCCTCTCAGCTCCATGTAGGCAACTTCATCCAATATTGAAAGGCATGGAGTATGCATCTCAAAATGATGTTTGGCAATAGCCACACTTAGTTCTCTTATCAGCCACATACTTACTATGTAGTAAGTGTCTTCCTACCAATTTCTGCACAAATGTGAGCCTGTTTGCGATTATCAGATGGCTGCGCATGCTGTACAATTTCCTCGCTTTTTAAAGCTTTTTGTGTTTTGCCAGTCAGGAGCACATTTTGCAAGTCCCTGGCAAATGCAAATGTACTCACTCCTTGGCTTAAACATTTGCGGAAGCCAGATGAAAGAAATTTTCCTTTCTCCCAGGGAAAGCTTTGGATTTCATCAAATCATCGATGAAGTAGTCTGTGCTTTCGTAGTCACGTTTCTAAGGGATTGTGTTTCTTTAATTGAAGACTGAAGATGTAAAAGTACAAAAGAGGGTAAGTGAAGAAAAGAGTGGAAGGTTTATACCACGAGGAGTATCTTCTGAGCCTCCCCCAGCTTTCTTCCTGCAGGCTGAGTTGGCAGTTTCCATATCCTGTGTGTAGTCTCATCTCATATTGGTGAAAGGGGGAGAAATTTACCAGGTATGCAGGTCTCCCCCTAGCTAATGTGAGCTCCCTGAGGCAGGGACAATATAGTATATACTCCCATAATTCTGGTATACAGTAAAAGATCTACCAGTTCAGGTGAAGATACAACTTGTTGATCACCTCCTCTATATTAGGCTCTGAGGCTCCTTCAAGGAAAAGATGGGATTGCATACTTCCTTTCCTTGAGAAACTTGACTTCTAGACAGGACACAGATGCATAAGCATGATACTTGTGCACAATGTGATTAGAGGTTACAGAGAGGTATGCTAAAGGGAACATAGTAAGACGGGTATGTAATCCTGATGGTATAGCGGGATGACTGCTGGGAACAATGTCCTGAAAAATAAGCATTAAGTTAAGAGTTAATAGGGAGGGAAGAGGGTTCCAGGAAGAAGAGTATGAAATAGTAAAGGTGGGCAGAAACTTAACATCAGTTTACCCTGCAAATCTCAAAGGCCATAGAGGGAACAGTCAACCACCAACACTGGAGAGATAGGCAGTGTCCAGGTGAGTAAGGACTTATTTTTAAAACTTTATCATTTGTGAGAAAGACAGACATTGAAAGATCATAATCCTAAGAGAAACAGGCTTGTATCTGTGTTTCAAATAGTTTAAACTTGGAACTTAATAAAGGGAGCGTATTTCATTTGTGTGAGGCTGAAGACAAGAAACCCAAATGGAAGGCGATTTTAATAATGGTGAGAGAACATGGCATCCTCTATCAGGACAGTGTTATTAAGATTGAGATGCAAGAAATATTGAAAAGTATTGGAAAGGCAGCCCTGGAAGGATATTGTGCTTGGTTACAGAGGGGAAGTGAATGGTTTGCGGTATTTCACTGGCCCGTGGGCTATGTGAGCTTGAAAGTCAGAGATTAACATTGAATTATGTGACTCATAAACTCACAGGGGCAGAAACAATCCTTGAGAGTAGATGAGATTTCCCATGAATAATTTGTTAAAAGAGAAGCAGTAGCTGAGAATCATTGGGAAAAAACACCACTTAGGAAGCAAGCTTGGAACAGGTGCCTCTGAGGGTGATAGGAAGATATTTCTGAGACATACATGTAAAATACGATGTGAATTCCCAGAGACTCAAGAATTAATATTTTCATAGAAAAGGTAAAAAATAGTGTTAATGGTACACTGTAGTAGTGCAAAGCCATTGTAGGGCAATGTCTAATCTTTTTGGCAATAAGAAAGTATTGCCAAATATTTTATAGTAGCCAAGCCTTTAGAAACTCTCTTACCTTAGGAAGTAAGGAGTGAGGCTTTATAAAGCCTTATTTTGTACTGATGACACAGAACAAGTCATGTGTCTCAAACTATTCTTGATTTTCCCACACCTGCTTGCCACACACACCAGCAATGAGAGACAAGGCAAGTGGTCAGTTGCAAATGTGGAGTCCAAAGATATGTACCCCTCTTCACTTGTCCCAAATAGGGCTCCTTATCTTGTTGCATTTGGACTGCCATAAAAAATGTCACAGACTAGGTGGCTTATAAATAAGAGGTACTTGCTTCTCACAATTCTGGATAGCTGAAGTCCTTTGATTGGGGAGCTACATGTTTGGGTTCTGTGAGGACCCTCTTCCAGATTGCAGACTGCTGACTTCTCTCATCCTCATACACCAGAAGAAGCACTAGAGAGCTCTCTGAAATCTCTTCCATAAGGGCACTAATCCTATTCATAAGGGCTTCCTCCTCATGACCTAATTGCTTCCCCAAAGCCCCACATCCAAATGCCAACACACTGATTCGATTTCAACCTATGAATCTGGAAGGAGAGGCAGACTCAGTCTATGACATCCATTTCCACATTTCCATGTATATTGGAGGTCACTGGTGGGCATCAAGAATAATGATGGACACTGGAAACGTCAAGAACTAGTCGTTACAAAGTGGGAGTTTTAGCCCCAGTTCTTTCATTACATTCAGTGCCTACAGCTAAATCTCTAATATCTCTGGGGGCCAATTACCTTCTTTAAATTCAAGTGATAAACTAATAGACTTCTAAATTTTCCTCCACTTTGAAGTCTGAGAAATGCAAATCAAAACCAACTTGAGATATCACCTATCCCCAGTGAGAATAGTCCACATCACAAAATCCCAAAGCTACAGATTCTGGCATGGATATGGAGAGAATGAAACACTTTTACACTGTGGGTGGGACTGCAAACTAATACAGCCTCTGTGGAAAGAAGTATGGAGAATTCTCAAAGAACTAAAAGTGGACTGCCAATTGATTCTGTAATCCCATTACTAGGTATCTACTCAGAAGTAAAAAAATCATTTTCCCATAAGCACATTTGCACTAGTCCGTTTATTATAGCTCAGTTCACAATTGCAAAGATGTGGAAACAACCCAAGTACTCATCAATCCATGATGGATGAATAAATACTAATAAGTTATAAAAAAAGATGGAGACTTTACTTTTTTTGCATTATCCTAGATGGAGTTGAAGGACATTCTCCTTAGTAAAATATCATAAGAATGGAAAAGCAAGGATCCAATGTACTCCATACTAATATGAAAGTAGCAAATGAACAACTACCCACACACAAGAGAAAAACTGAATCAAACTCAAGCAGGGGGGAGGAGAGAGGGGGAAGGCAGAGAGAGGAGGAAGGAGTGGACTGGTAAGCTCTCGCCTAACGGGCATAAAGTAAGGGCTCAACTACAACCTGGACTTTATCCAGCAAATGCAAACAAGTTAAGCTAATCATTTGTGCCCTCATAGAAATCTGAAAATTGTTTTAAAAATTAAGATTTTTTAGAGTCTTCTTCACTCTCTAACATTTAGGGGAGCATGTCACATTCACTCAATCAATGCTCAACAGGGTCTCAGTCCCTAACTCATCCTTCTTACTAAAAATTTTATTCTTAAGCAAACAGAGCTGTGTACTATTTGCTCCTGAACCAAGCTGAAGCTGACTTTGTTTTCTGCAGTTGCTCTTCATTTCTGTGTTCCCTGTGGTGCTGGAACACGCGCCTTCGCTTTATATTCCTGCCTTTCTGTGTGCAAGTCTGAGAAACACTACTCCCCGCCGACAGGCACACCCATGCTGGCTGGCTCACAGAAGTGTGCTGGAATCTACTCCCCGGATTTTGACTCACTGCAGGGACAGGGCACACTGCCAACGTTGCTACTTCTAGCATTAGAGGCTTGACAGGAAAGCAGGATGAAAGAAGAGGAAAAGTATTAGAAGAGGTTCTGATTACAAGTGTGGCTTGCAGCACAGTAAGAGGAGAAACAAACAAACGACCTGGCTGATTTCACTGTCAACATGCACTTCTCCTTCACGTACCCCCAGACTTTTACTTCTGCTAATGTCTTGCCTGGTGAATTCAGAGGATGCACCATATGGACAGAGGTAATGTTTTCGTTAATCCTCAATGTAGTGTATAGCCTGAACTATCAAAGTTCCATCACCAACACCACCAACCATAAAGGGAAATGGCATTGCCACTTAAAATCAGTGACTCAATTTTAGTTTGGAAGCTGCTAAACACTGGAATCCTATTTATTCCATGTGCTGTTCTCAGAGGCCACCAAGCAGTGGGTAAATGACAAAACCACTGATCTCATCTTCCCTTGATGATATCATATATTTAAACCCTTAATGGTAGCCTAAACTCCCTCTGTTTCTGTGGATTGGTTCTTTGGAACTTCTGTGCAA
Organism: Galago senegalensis; assembly: GCA_963575145.1. Classification (NCBI taxonomy): domain Eukaryota; kingdom Metazoa; phylum Chordata; class Mammalia; order Primates; family Galagidae; genus Galago; species Galago senegalensis. Next base: position 33,113 of record CAUYTI010065382.1, read on the forward strand.
AGGTATTTGCAAAGATTAAATTGCAGAAAGCAAACACTGTTTTGAAAATCAGAAGTTGACTCGGCACCTATAGCTCAACCGGCTAAGGCACCAGTCATGTACACCTAAGGTGGCGGGTTCGAATCCCCAGCCTGGACCCGCCAAATAACAATGATGGAAGCAACCAAAAAATAGCCGGGCGTCGTGGTGGGTGCCTGTGGTCCCAGCTACTTGGGAGGCGGAGACAAGAGACTCGCTTGAGCCCAGGAGTTGGAGGTTGCTGTGAGCTGTAATGCCATGGCACTCTACCCAGGGTGACAGCTTGAGGTGCTGTCTCAAAAAAAGGAATTATCTAAACTACTAGTCCATTTCCTGTCTATACAAACTGCTAACTAAATGGTTTCTGCATTTTTAAATGATTAAAGAAAATCTAAAGGATATTTTGTGACATCTGAAAGTTGAAATTCAAATTCCAGTCGATCATTACACAACAGTGCCCATTAATTTACAAATTATATATGGCTACTTTGACCCTAGTGACCAGAGTATGTTGTCTGCAAACCCTAAAATATTTACTACTTGGCTCTTTACAGAAAAAGATTGCCAACCGCTGATTGGATTCAGGAGAGTTCACTTCTGCTTAAAAGGTCTAGGTTAATTGTTGGCATTGTAGCAGATGGTAATGGCGTTGCCTGACTTCCTGAGGAGCTGCAGCTAAGTGTACACAATGGAAATCTCAATAGCAGGTTTGAGTTTTTACCAGTTTAGTGAACTGTTACGTGTTAATTCTTGCAGTTTCCCTGGCTGATAGAAATCAGGGCATTACTTATGGTTAACACTTTTTTTTGAGACAGGAGTCTCACTGTCACCCTTGGTAGAGTGCCATGGCATCATGGCTTACCTCCAACTCTTGGGTTCAAGTGATTCTCTTGCCTCAGCCTTCCAAGTAGCTGGGACTATAGGTGCCTGCCACAATGCCCAGCTATTTTCAGAGATGGGAGTCTGACTCTTGATCAGGCTGGTTTTTGTTTGTTTGTTTGTTTGGAGACAGTCTCAAGCTGTCGCCCTGGGTTGAGTGCCATGGTGTCACAATTGACAGCAACCTCAGATTCTTGGGCTTAAGGGATTCTCTCGCCTTAGCCTACTAATTGGGACTATGGGCACTTGCCACAATGCCCAACCATTTTTTTGTTGTTGCAGTTGTCATTGTTGTTTTAGCTGGCTAGGGCTGGGTTCCATCCTGCCAGTCTCAGTATATGTGGCTGGCACCCTACCTACTGAGCTATAGGTGCCACCTGCTCAGGCTGGTTTTGAACTTGTGAGCTCATGGATCTACCTGCCTGAGCTTCCTAGAGTGCTAGGATTACAGGTGTGAGCCACCATGCCCGGCCAGGTTAATACTTTTTTCAAAGATGCTGTAGCAACTTCATATTTAGAGAGGATGTTGGTGCTCCCATCTTTGGGAAGCTGAGGCAAGAGACTCACTTAAGCCCAAGAGTTTGAGGTTGCTGTGAGCTGTGACTGCCACAGCCATCTATGGAGTAGTAAGACTGCCTTAAAAAATAATATTTAGAAAATGTTCTTTTTTTTATTGTTGGGGATTCACTGAGGGTGTAAGAAACCAGGTTTCTGGCTCGGCACCTGTGGCTTAAGCGGCTCAGGCGCCAGCTACATACACCTGAGCTGGTGGGTTCAAATCCAGCCAGGCCCACCAAACAACAATGACGGCTACAACTAAAAAATACCCGGGCATTGTGGTGGGCACCTGTAGTCCCAGCTACTTGGGAGGTGGAGGCAGGAGAATCGCTTGAGCCCAGGAGTTGGAGGTTGCTGTGAGCTGTGATATCAGGGCACTCTATCCAGGGTGACAGCTTGAGGCTCTGTCTCAAAAAAAAAAAAAAAAGAAACCAGGTTACACTGATTGCACTTGCTAGGTAAAGTCCCTCTCAAAAAATATTTACAGGGGAGAGATGCATTCAGCAAATTATTTGTCACCTTATATGTTGGTTGATGAGACAGTTTATGTGATACGGTAGTTGGTAAGAGCTAAATGACAGATAATACAAGCTATAGTAGACCTTTTCTGTGGAAAAGGTGGAGAATAGTTTCCTAATTTCCCATGGAATTAGGATTGAAGGGGTTTGGTGGTAACTTGGTACCCTGCCATAAGGGGCGTATGCTAGTTAGATGTGGCTGAGAAGGCAAGTGGCAGTTGTGGGGTGCTGTTCATAGCACACAGCAACGGTGGGGTTGTACAGCAACAGGGTCCCTGCATATAACCACCACACTAGGAGGTTTAGCTGACAGCAGTCCTTAAGAGCACTTTTGTTCCCCAGAAGTTTGAAGAGTGGGCTCCAGAATACCAAGCAACTCAGGAACCTGGGAGCTTCCATTGGATTTTTGGAACCTATCTGTAAGCTCCTAGACTTCAAATATTTTCCCTTACTATATCATTGTTGCCTTCATATTCAAAGACAGCTGCTTTTGTGAACAGCAGTTGGTAAATGTTACATGCATAAAAATGTTATTCAAGTCCAAAGCAGAGGGACTTGATAAAATTAAGTCACATGGTGGATGTTTCTAACTATTTCAGCTATTAGAAATAATTCAGCCTCATTCTTCAGAGTAGGTTGGGACATCCTAACTGAGCACTGGGAGGTTAAGTGACAATGACAAGGCCAAGGTCATATTAATGGTACAACTAGTTTTCTCTACAGACCTTGAATAGGTAGGGGTTAGGATATAGAGGAAGGGAATGACATAGACACAGGCTTGGCTATATAATAAGGGTTTCTAGGAGTTGAATGCAGGTTCTGGACCCAGTGTCCCTTCACTAGTTTGTACAACTGCTAGTACTTGTTTTCTCAGGTGTGAAGGTAGACTGGATTGATGCCTCCTGATGGGAGAAATGAGAGGTTGTGGTATGTTTTAAGATTTTTAGGCTCGGTGCCTGTGGCTCAATGTGGCTAAGGCACCAGCCACATACACCTAAGGTGGTGGGTTCAAATCCAACCCGGGCCCGCCAAAAACAACAATGATGGCTGCAACTAAAAAATAGCCAGGCGTTGTGTCGGGCGCCTGTGGTCCCAGCTACTTGGGAAGCTGAGGCAAGAGACTCGCTTGAGCCCAGGAGTTGGAGGTTGCTGTGAGCCATGAAGCCACAGCACACTATCCAGGGGGACAGCTTGAGGGTCTGTATCAAAAAAAAAAAAAAAAAGATTTTTAAAGAGTTAACCAAAATAGTACATTTACCTTCAAGAAGTAGAGGATGTCAGCCTTTGAAAGCCCCAAGGTCAACCATGTGGTGATAACTGACTGTCCCTTGATGACCTACTGGCAGGCAGGCAGCAGCAGCATGGTGGTTGAGTTTGCAGTCTGCATATTATCAGACTGCAATCTGGATTCAAATCCTTTTTTTCCCGCCACTCGCCAGCTGTGACCCTCAGTGTCCTCATCTGCAAAATGGGGCCTTCATCAGAAGGTTATGAAGATGAAATGTAATAAGGCACTAAAGCACTTGGCTCTGTGCCTGGCAGTAGGAAAAGGAGAAGAGTTGGGCATGAGCAAGGTGAAAGTTTCGGTGTCAGTTCCCTCCCCAGCACACAAGATGGCTGGGAGAGGAAGGTCCTGATGGGAGACAACTTGGGGGAAGTCAGCAGAGTCAGCTTCTAGATAGATGCCAGTTCCCTTCCAACTCCAAGATTCTAATTTGGTAGGCATTGTAGTTAGGCCTAGTGTTGAATCCTATTCTAGTCACTGAACCCGCTGTGGGAACTTGCTCTTTTAAGAGGTTTGTATCCAGAATCGTACCTGACTGCGTATGTAACAATTGAATGATAATCTCTGTAAATGATTGATTCCACCAGATACTCTATTTTACTGATGAGAAAAAGGGTTACACAACTTTATTCCTGCTAATATCACCTAACAGTTTTTTGAGTGCTTGTTACATGTTAGGTAGCTGCTGTTAGCAGGAATAGGAAGCAAACTGAAGAGGGAGTAGATCTTGTAAATTCTTAGAATAGGGTGAAACATCAACCATTTACGCTTCCCTGGTGATGGTATATTCAGGAGTGTTCTTTTGACAAACATCAAGCCCCTACCTATGCGAAGCATTAGAGCCATCAGCAAATATGACCTGCAAGGAAGTCCCAGCAGAGACTGCACATACATGCATGTGTCTGTGCACACCCTGTAGCTGTGTCTCTGGGAACAGGGAACAGTGGCAAACATCCAAGAAAACTAATCAGGTGAACTAATTAATGGTCTGGCATAGTCAGACCTTCAGGGATGATTTTGCCCCCAAAGGACATTTGACAAAGTCTTGAAACGTTCCTGGTTACAACAACGTGAAGGGAAGGGTCACTAGTGGCTAGTTGGTAGAAGCCAGACATGTTTCTTTTCTCTCACCCTGGGTATTGTGCTGTGGCATCATAGCTCACAGCAACCTCAGTGGTTTCTTGGGCTTCAGCAATCCTTTTCCCTTACCCTCCTGGGCAGCTGAGACGATAGGCCTGTGCCGTAAGGCCTGGGTAGTTTTTCTATTTTTAGTAGAGATGGGGTCTCACTCTTACTCAGGCGGGTCTAGAACTCCTGAGCTCAAGCATTCCACCACCCCAGCCTCCCAGAGTGCTAGGATTACAGGTCTGAGCCATGGAGCCCAGCCAAAGCCAGAGATGTTTCTAAACATCCTACAATACACAGGACTGTCCCTGACAACAGGATTATCTGACCCAAAATATCCATAGTGCTGAGGTAGAGAAACCCTGGTCTAATAGCACTGTAGCCAGGCACCGTGAGCTATTTGTGAGACAAATCTGTTCAACACACCACTTCTTCTCCCTCCACTTCCTTCACATTGCTTTTGGGATAAACTCATTCCTTAAGATCCGGCGTCCTTAAACTATGGCCTGCGGACCGAATGCAGCCCGCCTATGACATTTATCCGGCCGCTGGGTATTTTTGCCACTGCTGCCTGTCCTGCTTAGCAGCCAACTCGTCCTAGGGCCCACAGTCTGGCCCTCCGACAGTCTGAGGGACAGTGAACTGGCCCCTGTTTAAAAAGTTTGAGGACCCCTGCTTAAGATGCTCTAAAAGGAGCACAGTGATAGCTCTTAACCCCTCTTCTCTCACAGGTGGATTAAGCTACCCTGGTCTCTTTGTCTTTCAAAGCACTATGTACTATTCCCTAGACCTGGAATATTCTCCTTCTTGACTTCCTCTAACTCATTCATCCTTCAGATTGCAACCTACTTGTTTCCTCCATAGGGAGACCTTCCCTGATTTACCCCCTCTTCCTCCAATCCAGTTAGGTCCTTCTGCTTGGTACCTCTTAAATCATCCTGTTGGTTTCCTTGACTATTGTAACTATAAAGGTATGCATGTGGTCAATTAATTGGCTGCCTCCCTCACTAGACTGTGAGTTCTAGAAGGATAGACCTCGAAGAATATGTCTTGCTCACTGCAGTTTGCTCTTACCTAATAGCTTCTGGCAGAAAGGAGGTACTCAGTAAATACATTTATTGAATGAGTGAATGAATGAATGAATGAATGGAGGGGGAAATGGACTTGGAAGTGATCAACAGCAGTACAAAATGTGTGTCTAAGCCAGGCACAGTGGCTCATGCCTGTAATCCTAGCACTATGTGAGGTCTGGGCAAGTGGATTGCTTGAACTCAGGAGTTTGAGACCAGCCTGAGTAAGAGTAAGACTTTTTTTTTTTTTTGAGACAGAGCCTCAAGCTGAGCCCCTGGGTAGAGTGCCCTGGCTTCACTGCTCACAGCAACCTCCAACTCCTGGGCTCAAGCGAGTCTCCTGCCTCAGCCTCCCAAGTAGCTGGGATTACAGGCGC
>CAUYTI010065383.1:0-12660 GCA_963575145.1 Galago senegalensis
GGCAGGTCTATTTTTAGTTCTCTAAGTGTTCTCCATATGTCTTTCTAAAAGGAACATATTAGTTTACATTCCCACCAGCAGTGTAGGAGTGTTCCCTTTTATCCACATCCACGCCAGCATCTCTGGTTTTGGGATTTTGTGATATAAGCTAATCTCAATGGAGGTAGATGATATCTCAGAGTAGTTTTGATTTGCATTTCTCTGATGATTAGGGATGGTGAGCATTTTTTCATATATCTGTAGGCCATGTGCTGATATTCTTTAGAGAAATTTCTCTTCAAATCCCTTGCCCACCCTGAGATGGGATCACACATTTTCTTCTTGCTTATATGTTTAAGTTCTCTATGGATTCTGGTTATTAAACCTTTGTCAGAGACATAACCTGCGAAAATCTCCCATTCTGAGGGCTGTCAGCTTGCCTTACTTACTGTGTTCATGGCTGTGCAGAAGTTCTTTAGTTTGATCAGGTCCCAATAGTGTATTTTTGATGTTGCTTCAATTGCCTGGGGTGTCCTCCTGATAAAATGTTTGCCCAGACTGATTTCTTCAAGCGTTTTCCCTACACTTTCTTCTAGTATTTTTATGGTTTTATGTCTTAAGTTTAAATCTTTAATCCAATGAGAGTCTAACTTAGTTAGTGGTGAAAGGTGTGGGTCCAATTTAATCTCCTCCAGGTTGTCAGCCAGTTCATCCAGCACCATTTGTTAAATAGGGAATCTTTTCCCCAATTTATGTTTTTAATTCATTTGTCAAAGATCAGGTACTGGTAAGTAGTTGGATTCATCTGTTTCCTCTCTATTCTGTTCCATATATCTACCTCTCTATTTTTTGTGCCTGTACCATGCTATTTTGATAACTATGGATTTATAGTATAATCTGAGGTCTGGTAGAGTGATTCCTCCTGCTTTGTTTTTATTCCTGATTAGCGTCTTGGCTATTCAAGTTTTTTTCTGATTCCATATAAAAAGAAGTATTATTTTTTCAAGTTCTTTAAAATATAATAGTGGACCTTTAATGGGGATTGCACAAAAATTATATATTGCTTTGGGTAGTATGGACATTTTAACAATGTTGATTTTTCCCAACAATGAGCATGGTATGTTTTTCCATTTGGTACATTTTCAGTTATTTATTTCCTTAAAGTTTTGTATTTCTCTTTATAGAGATCTTTCACATCCTTTGTTAGGTAAACTTCTAAATATTTCATCTTCTTTGGCACTACTGTAAACGAAATAGATTCCTTTACTGATTTTTCAGCTTGGCTGCTTTTGGTATATATAAAGGCTACAGATTTATGAGTGTTGATTTTGTAACCTGAAACGCTGCTGTATTCCTTGATCACTTCTAGGAGTTTGGTAGTAGAATCCCTGGTTTTTTCCAGATATACTATCATATCATCTGCGGAAAGTGAAATTTTAATCTCTTCTATCCCTATATGGATGCCCTTAATCGCCTTTTTTCTCTAATTGCAATGGCTAAAACTTCCATTACAATGTTAAAAAGAAGTGGATACAGTGGGCACCCTTGCTTGGTTTCTGATCTGAGTGGAAATGATTTCAGTTTGACTCCATTCAATACAATATTGGCAGTTGGTTTGCTGTAGATGGCCTCTGTCAGATTAAGAAATATCCCTTCTATACAAATTTTCTTAAGTGTTCTGAACATAAAAGGATGCTGGATATTATCAAAAGCTTTTTTTTTTGCATTAATTGAGAGAATCATATAGTCTTTGTTTTTTAGTTAGTTCAAGTGATGTATTATATTTATAGATTTATGTATGTTGAATCATCCTTGAGATCCTGGGATAAAACCCACTTGGTCGTGGTGTATGATTTGTTTGATGTGTTGCTTGATTCTGTTGGTTAGGATCTTGTTGAAAATTTTCTCATCAATATCCTTTAGTGATATTGATCTGTAATTTTCTTTTCCTGTTGGGTCTGTTCCTGGTATGGGTATCAAGATAATGTTTGCTTCATAGAGTGTGTTGGGTAGTATTCCATTGTCTTCTATATTGTGGTAAAGGTTCATTAGTATGGGTACTAGTTCCTTTTTAAAGGTTTGGTAGAATTCTGACTTGAAGCCATCTGGTCCTGGACTTCTGTTTTTAGGGAGACTTTGTATAGTTGATACCATTTCAGAACTTGATATCGGTCTGTTCAATATTTCCACTTTATTTATTGGTTTTCACTTAAAAATGTATAACTATAATATTGCAATTATGCAATATTATTCACTGCATTATGCAATATTCAATGCATAACTATAATATTGCAATGCTCTGAGAAGCCAAATTGTGCATATCCACCAAACTTCCACTTCAGAGACAAGGCTGAGCAACAGAAAGGCAACATTAGCCTTTATCTTCCACCGGGTTTCTACTGTAATTGAAAGGTTAGTCCATTGTTGTATCCCTTATTTACATTTTCAACTACTATAGATGATGAGGTAGGATGATCACTTCAACAAATGCATTGGATGTCATTGTGAGCAAGTCTAAGGTCATGGACAATCTATTCTGAGAAACAGAGTACTGACTGAGGCAAGGGAATATTGGCCCAGATTGAAAAGTGCAAAAAAAGTGGTGGAGTCTATAATATAGATATTTTAGTGTATATGAAAAATCCGAAATTAAGTCTAGAATTCACTGTGAGTGCATTGAAAAGAATCTAAGATATCAAAGTGTCAGAGTTGTGTAAAATCTAAAGTCTTGACTAATAATGTTTTTGTTAAAAATGTTCTGGATGAAAAAAAATTTATCCATTTTACATCTCACCTAGGGGAAAGTTTTCTGACACTTGAACTGTGGTCAAAGGTAAGAATAATATCCAGGAGTAGTGGAGTCCACCTATACTCCCAGCAACACCAGAGAGTGAGAGTGTCAAATCCCCTAAGCATAAAAGTTTAAGGTTGCTGTGAACTTTACACACTGAAGAACTTTACTTAGTGTGTTGAATAAAGTAAGTCTCAGTCTTTGTAACAACATCGAAAAAAAGAAAAAAAATGAGGAATAACTCCAATACAAATGGTTTCTCCATTTATTTATTGAAGCATAGTCTTTTTTGGTTAAATTTGGTAGAGTACCCTGGTATCATAGCTCACAGATAACTTCAAGTGTTCTCACCAAGCAACCATATTTCCTTAGGTAGTATGCCAGCAGCCTGAATAACATCTGGTCATTTTTTATTCTACATAGATGGGTATCTCACTACCGCTGATGCTGGTCTCATGTTAAATGCTGAGACAATCCAACTGGCTGTGCCTCTCAATTTCCAAGATGAGTGGCATGAAGAACCACCCGGGGCCACCAAACCTATTTGAAAAATTTCCCATCTTCAATGTCTGAAGTGGTAACTCACCATGAGAGTGATGATTTGGAAAAAGAGCCCAGACAATCTGCAACACATAATAGCTTGTCATTGAGTCAGGTGCCTGTAGTTCAAGTTACAGGGGAGGCTAAGGCCAAAGTCACCTGAGCCCAGAGGATGGAGTTTTCTGTCAGCTGTGATGGCAAAGCACTCTACATAGAGTGACAAAGTACAACTCGGTCTCATAAAAAAAGAAAAAAGAAAAAAGAGCATTCCACTTAAGTGTTTCTATGAAGTTTAACTTGAGTTAGCTTGAGTTTCACTGCTGTACAAGTGAAACAGCCTAGTGACTGGAATCTCAGATGTTCATGTAACCAATAATGCAAAAATGAAAGATAACTTCTGTGTCTGTGGATGGAGGGCTTATACAACAGATCAATAAATCAAAAAGTTGGTTCTTGAAAAGGTTAATAATATAGATAAACCATTGGCAACCTAACCAAGAAAAAAGAATACAATCTCTAATCTTATCAACCAGAAATGGTAAAGATTTCATTAAAAAGGCCCTTTACAAATTCAAAAACTCCTCAATAAATATCAAAAGAAACTTTATCCCCAGAAATGCAATTTGAAGGAAATCAACCAATACTTGGAAGCATGCCACCTCCCAAGACTTAGCCAGAATAAAGTTGAAATGTTGAACAGTCCTATATGAAGCACTGAAATAGCATCAATTACACAAACACACTAAAAAGAAAAGCCCAGGACCAGATGGCTTCACATCAGAATTCAATCAAACCTTCAAAGAGTAACTATTACTTATATTACTCAAAACTTTTTAAAATATAAAGATGGAATACTACCCAACACATTCTATGAAGCAACCATCACCTTAATACCCAAACCAGGAAAAGAATCAACAAGAAAAAACAAGTTATAGACCAGTAACACTAATGCAGATTGATGCAAAAAATATTTAACAAGATCTTAACAAACAGAATCCCGCAACACATTAAACAAATTATACACCATGACCAAGTGAGTTTTATCCCAAGATCTCAAAGATAGTTCAACATAGGTAAATCTATTAATATAATTCATCACACAAACAAATTAAAAAACAATGACTATATGATTCTTTCAGCTGATGCAGAAAAAGCATTTGATAATATCCAGCAATTCTTCATGATCAGAACACTTAAGAAAATTGGTATAGAATGACTTTTCTTAAACTGATAGAGGCCATCTGCAGCAAACCCACAGTCAATTTTGTTTTGAATGGAGTTAAACTGAAATCATTTCCACTGAAATCAGGAACCGGGCCAGGTTGCCCATGGTCTTTATTGCTCTTTGACTTCATAATGGAAGTTTTAGCAATCAAAATTAGGAAAGAATAGGCAATCAAGGGTATCTATATAGAGTAAGAAGATATTAAACTTTTACTCTTCACAGGTAATATGATTGTATATCTGGAAAAAAGGAGGGATTCGACTACAAAACTCTTAGAATTTATCAGCATTCATAAATCTGTAGCCTTTATATATACCAACAGTAGCCAAACTTAAAAAACAGTGAAGGTCTCTATTCTGCTCACAGTAGTACCAAATAAGACTAAATATATGAATGTTTACCTAACAAAGGATGTTAAAGATCTCTATAAAGAGAACTATGAAACTCTAAAAAAAGAAATAGCTGAAAATGTTAACAAATGGAAAAACATACCATGCTCATGGCTGGGAAGAATAAACATCTTTAAAATGTTCTTACTACCAAAAACAATATATAATTTTAATGCAATCTCGATTAAAGCTCCACTGTTATACTTTAAACATCTTGAAAAAATAATACTTTATTTTATATGGAATCAGAAAAATCCTGGAATATCCAAGGCATAACTCAGAAATAAAAGTAAAGCAGGAAAAATCACACTACCAGAACTCAAATTTTACTATTAATCGATAGGGATCAAAGCAGCATGGTACTGGCACAAAAACATAGTGGTAGATGTATGGAACAGAATAGAGAGACAAGAGATGAATCCAGCTACTTACTGTTCCTGGATTTTGACAAGCCAATTAAAAACATTGGGTTAGGGAAAAGATTCCCTATATAACAAATGTTGCTGGGCGAACTGTCTAGCGACCTGTAGAACACTGAAATTGGACCCACACCTTTCACCATTAACTAAGATAGACTCTCACTGCATTAAAGATTTAAACTTTAGACATAAAAATATTTAAATATTAGAAGAAAGTGTAGAAAAATTGGCCTGAGGGAAAATTTTTACGAGGAGCCACACCCCCAACCTGGGCAATAGAATCAATGTCAAAAATAAACTATTAGGACATGATCAAACTAAAAAGTTTCTGAACAGCCAAGGACACAGTAATTAAAGCAAGCAGACAGCCCTCAGAATGGGAGAATATATTTGCTGTTTATTTCTCTGACAAAGGTTTAATGACCAGAATCCATAGAGAACTCAAATGTATTAGCAAGAAGAGAACAATTGATCTCATCTCATGTAAGGCAAGGAACTTGAAATTTAAAAATTTCTCTAAAAAAGGGAGATGCATGGCCTACAGATATATAAAAAATGCTCACCATCCTTAATCATCAGTGAAATGCAAATCCAAACTACTTTGTGATGTCACCTAATTCCAGAAGGATTAGCCCATATCACAAAATCTCAAATACAGAGATATTGGCATGGATGTGAATAAAAGAGAACACTTCTACACTGCTGGTGGGAATTCAATCTTTTGGAAAGATTTCTGGAGAACTCTTAGAGAACTAAAAGTGGACCTGCCATTTGATCCTGCAATTCCTTTATTAGGTATATATCCAGAAGACCAAAACTCACATTACAATAAATATATTTGTATCAGAATGTTTACTGCAGCCCAATTAATAATTGCTAGGTCATGGAAGAAACAAGTGCCCATTGTTCTATGAATGGATCAATAAATTGTGGTATATGTATACCATGGAATGCTATGCAGCCATAAAGAAAGATGGAGACTTTACCTCCTTCATGTTTACATGGATGAAGCTAGAAAATGTTTTTCTTAACGAAGTATCTCAAGAATGAAAGGAAAAGTATCTAATATACTCAGTCCTATAATGAAACTAATTTATAGCTTTCATATGAAAGTTATAACCTCATATTAGTAAGAATATGGAGGGAGGAGATGAATGGGTGAAGGGTGAGTGATTGAAAGGATAACCTCTATGGTTTATCTCACTAGAATACAAGTGAATCTTTCTAAAAGTAGAATATAAACGTCTTAACAGAATAACTAAGAAATGACATGAAGGATAAGTTCAGCAGTTTGAAGAAAATATTTCAAATTGTATGAAAACACCACACTTTACCTCATGATTACATTAATGTACACATCTATAATTTAATTTTAAAAAAGTAATCTCCTAGATCAAACACTTGCAGAACACCAGGGAAAGTGAGCATAAAATTTCAGTGAGTATCTTTGACCAGAAGCCTGATACCAAGACAGTACAGGATGAAATCACTACATGGTCACCATGGATGACATAACAATGGGTGTTGAACTGGGTTACCATCTTTAAGCTTAAACTTATTACAGCTAAGCACGCATAGTTTTTGTATGGGTTTGTTGTTGGTATCAAACTTATACAAAGTTTGGGGTTCTTTTCTCACTCATCTCAATTCCTACTTCCTCAATTATAGTTTGTAACAATGGTCAAGAGATTTAACAATTTATTCCTTTTTTTGTTTCAAGTCACGGACTTAAAATCAAATTGAAGAGAGTGGTATATACCTAGTGCTACCCGAGGATGTTGTAGAAAAAACTACCCCTGTTTTTGAACAATGATTTGAGAGACCTAAATGGTACATCACAAAATTCCCAGTTCTACCTTTCATGTTGTTTGAGTTCATTCTCTATAATAAGCTTGTTTTGGACAACAGGTGTCTCACTGAAAGTTCTCTCTTGAAATCTGCTGAGGTACTGTGTCCTGCAGTGTACTCCATACCTGCAGATATTTAGGACAATCATGGGAAATACAGCCTATCTTTAAATTTACATCAATCCTGAATTCTGTCATAGGTGTGTCTAAACTTTTGGCTTCTTGGCCACAGTGCATGTTGATGAGTTATGCTGGTACACAATAACTAATAAAACCTGTTCAAGAAAAGAAGATCCATGCATAGTTGTGCTGAGCTCCCAACACAGATATGTAAAACATTCTTAACATACTCCATATGTGTCACTGAGGCCTGAGGATTGGACAAACCTCAAAGTCCCCAATAAGCTAATTTTAAGAGTAGAGCCCAATGACTTATTCCCCTCATGATTACAACATTTTGATACTCAAGGTAGATAAATTGGGGAGATGTCCTGACCTCCCATGTTAGAGACAAGGCTGAGCAAGTGAAAGACAACCTAAGTTCTGATATCCCACCTGGTTTCTGCCTCAAATAAAAAATGTAGTCATGTTTTGTATCTCTACATATAGTTCCAGGTTATTCAGAGGTTGAGGCAGGAGGATCATTTCAACTGAAGAGTTGGATGTCATTGTATATAAGGCTGAAGTGGTTATGCACATTTTAGCCTGGGGACCAAAATGAGAAGGGATCTCATGAAAAATAATGAAAGAAATATGGAAAAAAATCAAATAAAAGAAAGAGGAAGAAAAAAGGAAGTAAGGAAAGAAAGAAGGAAAATTTGCTAGGTACAATTTCTGAGAAAGAAATTGGGAGTAAAAATCAGTAGGCTGATGAATATAGGATTACATAAAGGAGATTTCTTGTGGTCAACAGGAAGTGGAGGGAACAATGAGACAGGACAAGTTCATTTTCAGTTGGTTCCTTAGGACACTGCTAGATGAGCTAATGGGTAGATGTCTTCCAAAGATGTCTGATACCTGTTGTTGGACTTATTGGGGCAAGGGAATATTGGCCAAGTTGAAAAGTGCAGCAGAAGATGTGGAGTGTTTAATATAGATATTTTAGTGTGCATAAATAAACCTGACTTTATTTAAGTATTCACTTTGTGGGCGGTTTAGACAGACAAGAATCTAAGATACCACAGGGTCAAAGTTGTGTAATATAGGAAGTGTGGACCAATAGGTGTTGTAGGAAAAAAAATTTCCCTATGAGAGAATAATCTCTCCGGATTCTATGAAACTAGACTTGGTAATTAACTGTTGTATCCCTTACTGATATTTCCAGCTAAGGCAGTAGGATCACTCGGAGTATCACTTCAACCAAAGAGTTAGATGTCATTGTGTGCATGCAAGGCTGAGATTCTAGCCTGGGGAACAGAGTGAGAGTCAGTCTCATTAAAAATCATGTAAGATAAAATAGGAAAGAAAGGAAAGAAGGAAGGAAGGAAGGAAGGAAGGAAGAAAGGAAGGAAGGAAGGGAGAAAGAAATAAATTAATTAATTTTGCTAGTTACAGTTTCCAAGAGCGATATTACAAAGAAAAGTTAGTAGGGAGATGGAACACAGGACTACATTAAAAGGAGATTTATTGTGGTCCCCAGAAAGAGGAGGGAAAAATGAGTCAGGACAACTCACCGAAGACTGTGAGTTGATTGGTGGGTATAAGTCATGAAGAGATGTTGGTTCCCTGGAATTGGATTTGTTGGGGCAAAGGAATATTGCCATAGATAGAAAAATTCAACAGAATAGGTGGAGTGTAGAATCTAGACATTTTAGTGTGCAAGAAAAAACAGGACTTGAATCAAGAATTCACTGTGTGTCCAATTTACAGTGACTATGAGAATCTAAGTTACCAAAGGACCAAAGTTCTGTAAAATCTGAAGTCTTGACTAATAGGGGTTGTAGAAAAAAAGTTGCCTATTAGAGAATAATTTCTCCAGTTGACATCTAATCTAGAGGAAAATTTTCAACACAGATCCATGGTCAAAAGTGAAAATAGGGGCAGTGCCTGTGGCTCAAAGTAGGACGCTGGCTCCATATGCCAGAGGTTGCGGGTTTAAATGCAGACCCGGCCAAAAATTGCACAAAAAAATGTGAAAATAATAGCCAAGTGTTATGGCATCCACCTATATTCCAAGCTACTCAGGAGGCTGAGAGAAGGAAATTAAAAAGACCAGAAAGAAGAGGTTGCTGTTATCTTTAGACCCACAGAACCGAATGTGGAAAATAAAGTAAGTCTCTGTGTCTATAAAAACAAACAAACAAACAAAAAGATCCACTAAGGAGTAAATACAACACTAATGTTTTTCTCCATTTATTTATTGAAAGAGTCTTGTCTTGTTGTCTTAGGGAGACTACCCTTGTATCACAGCTTACAATAAACTTCAAATGTTCTCATCAAGCCAGACTTTTCTCTCATCTGGAATTCCAAGAGCCTGTACAACATCTGTCCGTGTATTATTCTTCAGAGATGAGCATTTCACTATTGATGGGGCTTAGCTCCACTTCAGAAGCACAGAAATTTAACTTACGGGGATTTTCAAATTGCCAAGATGAGAGGCATGTAAAATAGTTCTGACTTACTCTCTATATGTCACTGAGGCCTGAGGACTGGAAAATCCACAAAGTCCTCAATAAGCTTATTTCTTAAGTAGATCTCAATGATGTTTCCCATACATGCTCACTATATTTTGATGCTGTGGGAAGCCAAATTGGGCAGATAACACTAGCTCCATTTTAGAGACCCGGCTGAGCAATAGAAACAAAACCTCAACCCTGATATCCCACTGGGTTTCACCTTAAATAGAAATAATAGTCAAGTGTTCTTTTTTCTTATCTATATTTCCAGCTGAGGCAGAAGGATCACTTAGAGTATCACCATATCCGAATACTTGGATGTCATTGTATGCAAGGCTGAGGTCATGGTCAATGTAGTGTGGGAACTGAGGGAGAGTCATTGTCATGAAAAATAAGGAAAGAAGGAAAGAAAAAAAAGGACAAAAGGAAGAAAGAAAAAGAAAAAAGGAAGGAAGAAAGGAATGAAGGAAAGAAATATAGAAATACAGGAATATAGCAGAGAGACAGGAAGAAGGAAGGAAAAAGGGGAAGAAGGAAGGAAAAAGAAAGAAGGAAAGAAAGAAAAGAGAGTGAAAAAAGGAAGGAAGGAAGAAAGGATAAAAGAAATAAAAAAGATAGAAAGAAGGAAGGAAGGAAGGAAGGAAGGAAGGAAGGAAGGAAGGAAGGAAGGAAGGAAGGAAGGAAAGAGGAAAAAAAGAAAGACAGAAAATGTAGTAGTACAGTTTGCAAGGCAGTAATTATAAGGAAAGGTCAGTAGGAAGATGGAATACAGGACTGCACAAAGGAGGAGATTTATTGTGGTCCACAGGGAGAGGAGGGAACAATGAGTCAGAACAAGTTCCATTGCAGTTGGTTCCACAGGAGACTGTCAGTTGATCTGATGGGTAGAGGTCATGCAGACATGTCTGGTCCCTTGTCGTGGACTGATTTGGGCAAAGAAACAATGGCCCTGATTGAAAAGTGCAACAGAAGGGATGGAGTGCAGAATCTGGATATTTTAGTGTACATTAAATCAGCTGACTTGAGTCAAGATCTTACTGTGTGAGCAATTTAATGTGACTACAAGAATCTACGGTGTCAAAGGGTGAGAGTGTTATAAAATCTGAATTATTGCCTAATAGGGATTGTAGGAAAAAAATTTCCCCACGAGAGAATAATTTCTCCAGTTTACATCTAAATTAGTGGAAAATTTTCAACACTAGATACATGGTCAAACTAATAATAATACCCAGGCATTATGGTGTGCACCTGTATTCCCAGCTACTGGGGAGTCTCAGAGAAGAAAATCACTTGTGGCCAGAATACAGACATTGCTGTTATCTATAAGTGGCACAAAACTTTACTCAGTGAGATAAATAAAGTAAGCCTCAGTCTGTCTGTCTCTCTCTCTCTGTGTGTGTATATATATATATATATATATATATATATATATATATATATGTAAAAATGAGGAGTAATTCCAAGACAGTGTTTTTCTCCATTTATTTACTGAGACTGGATCTTGTTTGGTTGCCTTTGATAGAGTATCCTGGTATAATAGCTCACCGCAAACTTCAAGTGTTCTCATCAAGCAAATCTATTCCCTCAGCTGGCATGACAGGAGCCTGTATAACATACAGCCACTTTTTATTCTTCAGAGATGGGTATCTCTCTAAGCTGAGGCTGGTTTCCAATTAAGAAGCTCAGACAATCCAAGTGACTGGTTCTCTCAAATTGCCCAGATGAAAGGCATGAAGAAATACCCCTGGCCACAAATCCTAGTTCTAAAAATATCCCATGTTTGATTGCTGAAGTGGTAGCTCAACAGTAGGGTACGGAGTTCAAAAATGGTCTCAGTCAATCTGCCTCAAAAAATAAATGGGCATTGAGGTGAACGCCAGTACTTCAAGCTAATGGGGAAGCTGAGGCAAAAGAATCACCTACGTCCAGATGGAGGTTTCTGTGAGCTGTGATGGGACAGTACGCTATTTTGGGTGACAAAGTTAAACTCTATCTCAAAAAATAAAGAAGGAAAAGAACAAAGAGCATTCTACATAGGGTCTCTATGCAGTATTACAATCTGGAATGTAGATTGAGTCTCACTGCAGAACCTAATACGGTCTTTTTAGAAACATGTCTGGAGAACACTTAGAGAACTAAAAATAGACCTGCCATTTAATCCTGCAATTCCTTTATTAGGTATATATCCAGAAGACCAAACATCACATTACAATAAAGATATTTGTATCAGAATATTTACTGCAGCCCAATTCAGATTTGGTAGGTCATAGAAGAAGCCCAAGTGACCATTGATTCCTGAATGGATGAATAAGTTGGGGTATGTGTATACCATGGAATACTATGCAACCATAAACAAAGATGGAGACTTTACCTCCTTCATGTTTACATGGATGGAGCTAGAAAATGTTCTTCTTAGCAAAGTATCTCAAGAATGAAATAAAAAATATTTAATATTCTCAGCCCTATAATTAATTTATAGCTTTTGTATGAAAGCTATAACCTAATAATAGCCTAAGAATATGGGGAAGGAGAGGGGTGAAGAGGGAGAAGATGGGTGGAGGAGGGTGATTGAAGGGATCATCTCTATGTTTTCAAGGGTACAAATGAATATTTCTAAAAGTAGAATATTAATGTTCTGATACAGTAACTAAGAAAATGACATGAAGGCTAACTTAACCATTTTGATAAAAATATTTCAAATCATATATAAAAATACCACACTGTGCCCCATGATTGAATTAATGTACAGAGCTATGATTTAAGAAAAATAAATAAATAAATACAAAAAATAAAGAAAAAAAGAAAAAAGAAAGAAAGGAAGGAAGGAAGGAAGGAAGGAAGGAAGGGAGGGAGGG
>CAUYTI010065388.1:0-11050 GCA_963575145.1 Galago senegalensis
TAAGGTGGCGGGTTCGAATCCCCAGCCCGGACCCGCCAAAGAACAATGATGGCTGCAACCAAAAAATAGCCGGGCGTTGTGGTGGGCGCCTGTGGTCCCAGCTACTTGGGAGGCAGAGGCAAGAGACTCGCTTGAGCCCAGAATTTGGAGGTTGCCGTGAGCTGTAATGCCACGGCACTCTACCCAGGGGGACAGCTTGAGGCTCTGTCTCAAAAAAGAAAAAAAAAAAAACTACCCAGGCATTGTGGTGAGCAGCTGTAGCGGGGACTACAGCTACTTAGAAGGCTGATGCACAGGGATAGCCTGAGCTGAAGAATTTGAGGTTGAGCCAGGCACAGTGGCTCATGCCTGTAATCCTAGCACTCTGGGAGGCTGAAGCACATAGATTGCTTGAGCTTACAAGCTCAAGACCAGGCTGAGCAGGAGTGAGATCCCATCTCTAAAAATAACCAGGTTAGTTATAGTGGGTGCCTATCGTCTCAGCTACTCGGGAGGCTGAGACAAGAGAATCATCTGAGCCCTGGAGTTTGAAGTTGCTGTGAGCTGTGACACCACAGCACTCTACCCGGGGTGACAGTGTGAGACTCTGTCTCAAAAAAAAAAAAAAGAATTTGAGGTTGCTCTGAGCTAGGATGCCACAGCGCTCTGCATAGAGCACAGAGTGAGACTCTGTCTCAAAATAAACAAAATAATAAAATAAATAAATCTGATATACTGTATTTTTATGGTAACTTTTCTGCATTTAGATGAGTTTAGATACACAAGCACTTACCACTGTGTTGCCATTGCCTGCAGTACTCAGTACAGTCACATGCCGGCCAGGCTCATCGCCTCAGGCCAACAGGCGACAGTGCACACCAGCACACCACATGGCCCAGGTGAGCGGTGGGCTGCCCCACCTAGGCCTGTGAGAGCACACTCCGTCATGTCCACACAATGACAGGATGGCCTAAAGACATGTTTCTCTGAACATATCTCCACCTTAGGCTGTTATCTCTGAAATTAGAATGTGACTTACAGAGATATGTCAAGCTTAACTGGCAGATTTTTTTTTTCTTAGGTGTTGAGCTTATCAGGCTTCTCTAGAGAAACAGAACCAATAGGTTACATAGAGATATGGGGTCTGACAATTAAGTTCCCAAATTCACCCTAAAAAACGTGCTGTATACCTGATTGCTGAATATCACGATGGTCACCAGATGGCCAAGTGGGACACTTCAGAGGGTGAACACAGTGATATTCAGCAGTGAGGTATAGAGCACTTTTGCTAGGTCCTCACTGGACTGGACAGGGCCCAGCCACACCAGCAAGAGCAAAGTACCCCTATTCAGTCAACCTACTCACAGGCTAATTTATTCCAAAAACTCCCCCCACAGACACTCCCAGAAATAATGTTTTACTGGCTATGTGGGCAGCCCTTACCCCAGTCGAGTTGACACACAAAAGTAACCATCAGTGTTGTACATAAAATGATGAGTTGTGTGTCTTACGGTCAGAGGGATTTCCCTCTACCCCCTTCTCGGGTATCAGCCCCTCCCACTGCAAGGGGCCTCTTCCAGGAGGTGAGGGGAGAGAGAATCTGTCTAAGGACAACACTAAGATGTCAGAGGAAGGGGAGAGCTCGTCTTCCCAGTATCTGCCTGTCACAGGTAGATGACAAAGATTTCTTTTTTTTGAGACAGAGTCTTGCTCTGTCACCCCAGAGTGGTGGTGTCGCTACAACCTGGGCTCCAGAAATCCTCCTGCCTCAGCCCTCAGCCTCCTCAGTAGACAGGACTACAGAGTATGCCACCACACCTGACTAATTTTTCTATATTTTATAGAGACAAGGGTCTTACTCTTGCTCAGGCTGGTCTTGAACTCCTGACCTTGAGCAATCCTCTCGCCTCAGTCTCCCAGAGTCGTAGGATTACAGGCGTGTACCACCGTGCCCAGCCCAAGGAAGAATCCGACTGGCCCAGCCCGGCCTATGTGACAATGACCGTGGGCTTGGAGATGGGAGCTATGGTTCACCAGGCCAGGCCTGGCCCACATGCCCACCCGTGCAGCCCCAGGTCCAGGTGCCTCCACAATCCACTCCCCCACAAAACCACTGGAGTGCAGGAGGGCCAGTGAGGGGGAAGGATGCTGGACAAACGGCCTCCACACCTGTCGTCACCCCGCCCCATTTATGATCCTGATGATACTCAAAGCTAATACATGTTGACAGCAGAAAAATGAGTGGGACCAACGGGATAAAAATAGAAAGCATTCTCAGGGCCTCTGCTCGCCCTGAACACCATCAACTCCCGCGGGCACTTCAGAAGTTTTGTGTGACAGATGACTTAAATGAACAGTTGAACTTGTTCTACTCATTTGCTTGTTTGCTCTCCAGAGGACCCCAGTTTCTAGAGGGGCTCATTTCCTTTGACTCTGCCTCCTCAGCCCAACACATGGCCTGAGACAAGCACTGGACAGATGGCTTTGCCAGCCTGACCTGCACACAGGCACGTGGCCCCCAGCCTGAGCTGCTTCTTGGCAACTAGAGTCCTCAGGCCTCCGTGGTGGGGTCATTGGCAGGGAGGGGAGTTGAGGCCTCAGCTGCAGCACAGGCAGCTCCACAAGTGGGTGCGTGGCTTGGGGACGCTTGCCTGCGTGTGCACACGTGCCGTGAGCACGTGAGTGCGTGAGTGCATGCCTGTGTGGGTACAGTGCTGCACTGACAGTGCTCGGCTCATGTGAGACTCCTCCCCGTCTCACCTGCTGCCACACCCACCCCACCTGTGGCAACTGATGACACCTTTTCCCTTTCAAAGCTTTTGCCTCCCTATCTCATGATCTCTACTGGTTTCCCAACACTCCCAGGAGGAGATGGCCTGGGAGGAGGTAAGGCGGGTGTTATCCCTGCTTATGAGATAAAGAAATTAAATCCCAAAGAGCTACACTTGAGAACTACCGACAGTCCTGTGGTCACACTACCAAATACTATTGGAATAGACCACTGTCTCCTGACTCCCAGGTCCACAATCTTTCCACCAGAAAGGAAGTTTATCAGACTTGTCCAGATTATGAAGCAACCTCTTCCTTTATCCTTTCAACTAAGCAAACATTCCTCAGGTGCTTTCTGGGGCCCAGGACTGGGGCCAGGTGCTTTACATACAATATCTTCAAGCCTCCCAACAGCTCATTAACTCCGTTTTGCACAAAAGCAGCTCAGAGAGGTTATGAAGGAAGCTCAAGGTCGCACAGCTGCAGTGGCAACCCCTGTGGTTTCAGATCTGCCCTCTAAGACCCAGCAAGGCGCTCCCTTCCTCCAGCTGCCGGCAGCACACAGCCCAGCTCTGCCCAGGAGTTGCCCTGGGCCTCAGAGCAAGGTCTGTTCTGATCCCACGGCCCTTTCCCTGGGGGGCAGCTTGCATCCAGTGACTGGTGGACACAGTCCTTGCCTAGATTCAGGACATCTCTGAAGGGTCCACCCAGCTCAGATCCCCCGCAGGGGATGGGTTGAGACCAGCCCTCCCTCACAGCTGTGGTTCCTGAGAAAACTCCCCACTAAACTTCCTGCCCAAGGACACAAATGCAGACAGGGTAGCTGGTGCAGGGCTGGCAACCCCGGGCCTGATGGTCTCCAAGGTCCTGGACTGCCCCCATACCCCTACTCTTCCCTCTGACCCAGAGGGCCACCTGAGGCCTGACCTCTCACCTGCAGTATCCCAGCCAGTGGCCAGTCCCTGCCTCCCCCCACTAGGGATGGGAACAGCCTGTTAGAGGAAGCAGTGGGCTGGCTTGGAATGTGGAGCTGCCTAGAATTCTGGCAGAAGGGCCATTCATTTTCTTGGAATCTTGACTCACCAGTCTCATTTAACCCCCTGGGGGCGGCACTGAACCTCCCTCCCACTTCCGCCCTCTCTGCTTTACCTGGGGCCTCTTTCCAGCACTGCTCTCCCCAGCTGGGTCCTCACGCACGCTATTTCCCCTCCTGGAATTTTCTTCCACACACCTGGGGCAGGCTGCCCCTTCCCTGGCAGCCTCTATGACCCCCAGATGAGTCCAAAACCATGCCAGGCATCTCTTTTCCAGGCACTCAGTGCCGTCCTCACAGTGTCTGACTCCCTCTGTGGTTAGTGGGTCCTCAGCAGCACTGCCTGATGGATGCCACCGTTGCTGCAGGACATCATCCTCCCTGACCGTCCTCTCATGGAAGAGAGGACGCTGAGGGGAAACCCTCCCCAGCAGCTAAGCACTAGCCTTGGAAGGAATCAGCCTGGCGTTGCCATCAGAGGTATATGCCACCTGGAGCAAGTTTCTTACCCACGGAGCCTCTGTTTCGTCATCTGTGAAGAGAAAGGCAGAATCCAGCTCGCAGACGGCTGTGGGGGGACTGCACCCATAAGAAGCCTACCCCAAACCTTCACATTCCATTTTAAATGAATCTTAAAACCATTTTCAAAGTGTAACAGAAAGTAAAACCCATGTGTTCTCCCCAGATGGAAAACACTGGAGACAGCTGGGCAGTTGTCTGTAATCCTCACACCTGTAATCTTAACACTCTGGGCAGCCAAGGCAGGTAGATCACTTGAGCTCAGGAGTTCTAGGCCAGCCTGAGCAAGAGCGAGACACCACCCCTATCACCCCTACTCCCTTCATCCCCAATCCCCATCTCCACTAAAAATAGAAAAACTAGCCAGGCACTCGTCAGGGCACCTGTAGTCCCAGCTACTAGGGAGGCTGAGGCAAGAAGATCATTTGAGCCCAAGAGTTTGAGGTGGCTGTGAGCTATGATGCCATGGGACTCTACCCAGGACAACAGAGTGAGACTCTGTCTCAAAAAATAAAAAATAGGCTCAGCACCCATAGCACAGTGGTTACAGTGCCAGCTACATACACCAAGGACAGTGGGTTCGAAACTGCCCTGGGCCAGCTAAATAACTGCAACAAAAAATAGCTGGGCATTGTGGCAGGTGCCTATAGTTCTAGTTACTTGGGAGGCTGAGGCAAAAGAATTGCTTAAGCCCAAGAGTTTGAGGTTGTTGTGAGCTGTGACACCACAGTACTCTACTGAGAGCGACACAGTGAGACTCTGTTTCAAAAAAATAAAAAATAAATCAATCTTTGGATACTGCCAGTGGGGTATCTGATAGGAAAGAATGAATGAATGGGGGCAGCTCTTGAGATTCAGGCTCTCTCCCCACTTTGGCTTTATTTTCCTAGTTCTCAGCACTGACCACACTGTGGAATCACCTTCAGCACTCTTAAAACTCGGGTGCTATGTAGGACACCGCCCCCCTCAGCCCTTAAATCAGAGTCTCTTGGGAGTGGGATGTTGGGATTTCTTTACATTCCCCAGGTTGAGGAAGAGCCAACTTCTCCCACACAGGGTCAGATACTAAGTGGGAGCAAAACCTGTCTCTGCAGCTGGTCAGCTCTGCCCACACTGCAAAAAAGCAGCCACAAACAAAGGGAAATGAGCAGACACGGCTGTGTCCCAATAAAACTTTATTTACACAAACAGGCTACAGCTGGGTTTTGGAGTGTGCCAGCCCCTGCCCTAAGTGAGTCAGGACTGAGAACTACTGTGGTAAATCCAACCTAAAAATGAAAACAAAAGCCTGTTGCATGTGCAGCTACTTGTACTCAGCGTGTGACTCAGATTCCCTCCCTTGTTTCTGTCATCAAAAGAAATTCAGAAATAAATGGGATGGTACGGTCTGAGCACATCATCTACCCAGGGACCAACCTCTACCCCAATCTGCAGGGGATAGTCCCTGATGAGTCCTGTTGTCTCAGCATCAATAGTAAATGTGGGCTCGGCGCCTATAGCTCAACCGGCTAAGGCGCCAGCCACGTACACCTAAGGTGGCAGGTTCGAATCCCCAGCCCGGACCCGCCAAGCAACAATGACGGCTGCAACCAAAAAATAGCCAGGCGTTGTGGTGGGCACCTGTAGTCCCAGCTACTTGGGAGGTGGAGGCAAGAGACTCGCTAGAGCCCAGGAGTTGGAGGTTGCTGTGAGCTGTAATGCCACGGCACTCTACACAGGGGGACAGCTTGAGGCTCTGTCTCAAAAAAAAAAAAAAAAATAGTAAATGCGTCATTTCACTCCCAAGGAGGATGTCCTGAGGATGACAATAAATTAGTGGATCCCACTAGCTCCCATCTCCTCTTGGAAATGTTCATACTAGTAAAATGACCTCATCATTCTTTCTGATCAATTAATAAAACTATCAATATTAGCAATTAGAACTTAATAGGATAAATCTATACTAACGACAGAAGAAGAAAGGAAAGTGCCCATTGTGCAGGCCGAGAGGAAAACTCCTGATGAAGGCAGCACCATTGGATTGCATGAATGTTTGAAGACAGTTGTGCTCAGCAAGACGGCTGCCCCTCTCCGAGGCTCCAGACAGGGAGGCGGGGAGAGAAGCAGAAAAGCGTGTGCCTCACCAGGCTCGGCGAAGCGAGGAGCAGAGGGCATAGCGCAGAGCTCTAGCCAAGTGTGGGCTCGTAGCGCCCACCTCAGAACCAGAGCCAACTGGCTCCATTCTCTGCCAGCTGAGAGAGCGGTCAGGACCCAGGCCAACCTCAGATGGAGCCTTTGGACAGGACCCTGGCTCCCGGCGCACAAGGAGGCGGCAGCTGCCACGGTCACTTGGCAAAGACCCTGAGTCGACTGCTGCCCCAGGGAGCATCTTTCTCCAAGCAGCTGAGGATGAGGGGCCAGGCAGGCACATCCTGGTTGGGAGTTACTGGTTCTTGGTACAGAACACTTCAGCGGCAAGGGAAGGAAACACATTCACAGCACCTAAGCACCCACAGGGTTCCCTGAGCAGAGAAAGGACTATCTCCCAGAAGCCAGACACCGGCAGGGCTGGGGACTCCACTGAAATGGAAAACTGGGGAGACAGCAAGAGGCTGGGGAGTCTGTCTGTCTCTTCTGCTCTTTGCATTGTCCCTGCAGCCTCTGAGCTCCTTTTTCTGTTGGTGATCTTGGCTGTCTGTTCACATTTAAAGGTGAGAATCTGAAGTCCTGGTGGAAAGCCCTGGGGACAGGGATAGGGCTTGTGTCTTCAGTCTTCTCTATAGGATTCTAAGGGACCAAAGCATTTCACTGGGGACGGAACCAGGGTTGACACCCCTGGGATTTTTCTCTTGATCCTCTTAGTGTCTTCTAAATAGCATTGCCAGATTTTACTGATAAAAATGTGCAGTATCTGTGGCCATTTTATCTAGCAAACCTACCTGAGAAGAATCCTCCAAACTGGAGCTCCTAGCTGCCAGCATTCTAGAAGCTGAGCTGGGAAGATGCTGGGCATTTCACTGCCCAGTGGGTAGAGTTCCCTGAAATTCCCTGGGTTTTTGTTGTGTTTTGTTTTTTGAGACAGAGTCTCACTTTGTTGTCCTGGGTAGAGTGCAATGGCATCGCAACTCACTGCAACCTCAAACTCTTGGACTCAAGCAACCTCTTGCTTCAGCCTCCCAAGTAGCTGGGACTACAGGGACCTGCCACAACACCCGGCTAGTTTTTCTATTTTTAGTAGAGACAAAATCTTGCTCTTGCTCAGTCTGGGCTCAAACTTCTGAGCTCAAGCACTCCACCCACCTCAGCTTCCCAGAGTGCTAGGATTACAGGCGTGACCCAACCCGCCCAATCCCCTCTTTTCAGTATATGACCACCATCACTGTATACGTCGGAATATCCAAATCCAGGTTCCTCTGGCCCCAACCTTTAAAGGAAGCCCTATCTGGTCTTTTCCTAGGATAAAAAATGGTGGACACCCAGCTGCCCAGAGTGATAGGGGAGCTCTGAGAGTCTGACTGCTCCTCATAAGAGCTTCCAACAAACCCCTCTAGACCCTTCTTACTCCAGTGGCCGTCACTTTTCTAACCATTTCTGGGTTAGAAATGAATGTGTTTACTCCCTCTCCCCCACAGAGTTAACTTCATGGAATTATCTCGAATGCTAAACCTGTTGTCATCTGTCGGCTCCATTTCCTGCTCCCAATCATTCCGATCTTTGACGGCTGTCGCTTCCCTCCCAGTTTTGCCCCAGTACGTGCACCTCTTTATCCCTTTCCTGCCTTGCTGGGATGCCTGAGCAGGTGCAGGGTAGAACCAGAGGTCCTCGCTTCCTCTGTCCAGGCACCTCACTTGATCCCTCTCTGCTTCTTCTGTTCCAGTCACACCCCATACAAACGTAGCCACTTGGAGCTCACAGGACAGGCCAGCTGAACCCTGGCCCCATAGCTAACTGACCAAAGGTCTCCACATTCAGATTTCAAATTTCCAGAAAAGAGGCTCTGATGGTGTCCTCTGGGTCAGGTGTCTGCACCTGATCCAAGTAGCCAAGGAGAGGCAGGGTCACCTGGCAGGAACTCTTCCCATACCCATGGAAAGGAGGGTAGGCCTCAGGAGTGCACGTGGGCTGGAAAGACACCCCCAGAGATGTCCAGTCCAGGGTCAGGAATCTTTGGAACATCCATGGACCATGCAGAGGACCCGGGAATGACCTCCCCCAGCTCTGCATGCCTCAGCCCTCTTCTCACCTCTTCCCGTCCCCACCAATGTCCACCTCTCATGAACCCCACTGTCCATAGAGCAATTCCCGTCCCCACCAACGTCCACCTCTCATGAACCCCACTGTCCGTAGAGCAATGGGACTGATTTACTGTTTTCAGCATCTATCCAATCACCAGCTCGGCCAATCCTGCCTAAAAGCAGGAATAGCTTTAGTGTCCATGTCATTCCCCCGCCTGGGCCACTACCACTCCTTGCTGCAATAGTATCCCGACTGGTTTTCCCTCTCTAATCTTGTTCCCCTGCAATCCAATCTACAGAGGCAGCCAGAATAGTGTTCTTAAAATGCAAATCTGATCATCTGATCACTTGCTTCCAACCCTTCCAGAGCGCCTTGCGGCCTATACCAGGAAAGTGAACCGACTTCATAATTGCCCTTCAACGTCATCTCCCACTGCCGTGCCACCCCTCCTCGCATTCTGCCTTCAGATGACAGAACCACTGGTCATTCCCCCAACCTCCTGCCAACACACACACCACGTCCTGCCTTGACTCTCAGCACATAAAATCCACTCTACTGAAACGTCCTTTGTCTTCACCTCATCCTGGAAAACTCGGTCTCCCAATCACCATCTCCCCAAAGTCTTCCCGATTTACGCAAACTCATACGGCATTGTGGGTCCCTTCTCTTTGTTCCCATATCATTCTAGGTTTTTCTCCATCACTACGCTATGACCTCTATTTTTTGTTGTTGTTGTTGTTGCAGTTTGGCCGGAGCCAGGTTTAAACCTGCCACTCTCAGGGCCAGCACCCTACTCACTGAGCCACAGGCTCTGCCCTGCTATGACCTCTATGTCTTGGTATGACAGATAAATCACTAATCTCCTTCATATGTACAAATTATTATGCAAAAAAAATACAATAGGAAAAAAGAGCAGGGCGGCTCCCATAGCTCAGAGGGTAGGCCACCAGCCACATACACCAGGACTGGTGGGTTCGAACCCAGGCCGGGCCAGCTAAAGCAAAAAATAGCCCAGCATTGTGGTGGGCCCCGGTAGTCCCAGCTGCTTGGGAGGCTGAAGCAAGAGAATGGCTTAAGCCTAAGAGTTTGAGATTGCCGTGAGCTGTGACACAACAGCACTCTACCCAGGGCAACTAAGTAAGACTCTGTCTCAATTTAAAAAGAAAGAAAGAAAGAAAGAAAAAAGAAAAAGAAAAAAAGAGCAAAGAGCACAAATAAGCAGTTCACAAAAATGAAAACAAATATATGAAAAAGTTTTCACCCTCATAACTGAAGAAATGTCATTTTTATCTATCAGATTTATAAATATCAAAACATTTGCTATGTCTTTATAAGGTTGGCAGGAATAGTCATATTCATGAGATTTCTGGCAACAAACATCAATATAATCTCTTTGAGAGGGCAATTTGGCAATAACTACAATAGTTTTAAAGGCACATGCCCTTTATTCTAGAACTACTCCTACTACATAATACATAATACATACGGTTATATAATTAAAGGTACATACATTCTCATATGTTTAGAAAAATAAGTACAAGATAGATTCTTTGCAGCAAAATTCTTTTTTTTTTTTTAAGACAGAGTCTCACTGTGTCACCCTCGGTAGAGTGCCCCTGCATCACAGCTCACAGCAACCTCCAACTCTTGGGCTTAAGTGATTCTCTAGCCTCAGCCTCCCAAGTAGCTGGGACCACAGGCACCCACCACAATGCCCCGCCATTTTTTTGTTGTAGTTATCATTGTTGGCCCAGGCCGGGCTCCATCCCTTTAGCCCCAGTATATGTGGCCAGTCCCCCAACTACCAAGCCACGGGCGCCTGCCTGCAGCATAATTTTTATTAGGAAAAAATGCCAATGTCAAACATTTGATAAATTGATACATGTGTACAGTGAAATAGTATGCAGCCATGGAAACGATAACAGATCTGTAAGTCTTATTATTTTAAGGAGAGAAAAGAGATGAAGTGCAAGGAAGCATTCAAAGTGTGTGCCTAGGCTCGGCGCCTATAGCTCAACCGGCTAAGGCACCAGCCACATACACCTAAGGTGGCGAGTTCGAATCCCCAGCCCGGACCCACCAAACAACAATGACGGCTGCAACCAAAAAATAGCCGGGCATTGTGGCGGGTGCCTGTAGTCCCAGCTACTTGGGAGGCTGAGGCAGGAGACTCGCTTGAGCCCAGGAGTTGGAGGTTGCTGTGAGCTGTAATGCCACAGCACTCTACCCAGGGGGACAGCTTGAAGCTCTGTCTCAAAAAAAAAAAAAAAACAAAGTGTGTGCCTATTTGTAGAGAAAAGGAGTCTGGGCTCGGTGCCTGTGGCTCAAGTGGCTAAAGCGCCAGCCATGTACACCCAAGGTGGCAGGTTCGAATCCAGCCCAGGCCTGCCAAACAACAATGATGGCTGCAACCAAAAAATAGCCAGGCGTTGTGGTGGGTGCCTGTGGTCCCAGCTATTTGGGAGGCTGAGGCAGGAGATTTGCTTGAGCCCAGGAGTCGGAGGTTGCTGTGAGCTGTGATGCCACAGCACTCTA